>JAQPZY010001407.1:2370000-2412500 GCA_029931535.1 Margaritifera margaritifera | reverse complement strand
CATTTAATTTTATGAGACCCTTTAGTATATAAATTGGAAGACTTAAGGCTAAAAAAGTAGAGAAAAGAATATTTTTATAATCAGGAGTTATCTCTGTACGAGGAACAGGATTCCCTCTTCAAGGAATGAAAGTCTGGGAAACTAAAGATTTGAATGGTAAATATTATGTGGTGAAAAAATGGAAAGGGTATATTGAATCATTTAACACTTGGAAGCCAGGGAAGCCTGTTGCGTCAATAATATGAATGTAAGGCTGCAAATCCATTCGCAGCGTAGTCCGGTCGATTTCATCAGACAATGAAAGGAGGGTGTACATTATTTGCGTTAGTGGGTGAGACTCCTCCAAATTAGATATTCGTCCCGTCGGTAAGTTGATTTTCCCATTCTACATAGCAGCAAGAGTGTCCTCCGATTTTGACCTTTTAGAAAAGGTTGATGAGTGTATATCCTCCCAATGTGATCTAAGAACGGTGTGTAATACCTTGTAGTCCACATTTTTCATTTGCCCGAATCTTGGACATGATTTTCTTCAAAACAGAATCCAAGGTAAAAAAATTCTGCTATCGACTGAGACATATGGAGGAAAACAATAACCTGTCTCCTTTTATAATTTGACTCTAACTGACGCGCACATTTTTTTGATTGAATTGGTAGAAACCAATCCCTATCCGTTTCACATAGTGAAATAATACTGTTTCTTGTTTACATAGTGATCAGTTCCGTTTGTAATAATTACCTGCTTTGGATAACAAAACTTGTCGACCTAGCTGTCATTTTTATAAATTTTACGGCATGAACACATCCTAGAACCATTAACTGAGTCATGCACGAGACTTTCGAGTATAGTGTACAGCAGAAAGTTATGCGTAGTTAGTATGAGTGAAATTTCGTCATCTACCCCTGAGCAGCCAACTAACAAAATAAGGGAACTCACATCTCTTGAATATAGACTTGACACAAAAATAACAGAGTAAACAGCGAATCTGAACAAGTGAAAATTTCAGAGTTCTCTAAGCTCAGAGATGACGATCGGAAACTAAAGCTAAATGTGGACCAGGCGGAACAATATAGTCGTCGAAACTGTCTCCGGATCACACGAGTACCAGATAGCCATGATAACGACACTGGCAAATACGTACTGAAAAGGTATACTTCCCTTGGCTTAGACTTTGACTTAAAGGACATTGGCATATCACACAGAACAAAACGTACTGAGCAATTATACAAATCCAGGGATATACTTATCAAATTTGTTACTTTGCCCGTCAGGAGCTGTATGCAGCCCATACACGTATCACTCACAAGGGTTACGGTGGAATCTTTTTTAATAGGAATCAAACCAGACAAAGAGGTAAGCTGTTTTGGAAGCCAGGAAGCTAGTGATAGCTAAACGCCTAACTAGTGCCTGGAAATTGCATGGGACAATCTTGGTAAACGTTCAATCGTTACATCTCTGCCGTATCAATTCTGGAGATGATCATTTGGAACTTCTACCTCGTGTAGATTTTAATTCTCTTTACAATGAACATGCAGAGCCTTGCCCATCTACCGCTGAGGGAGATACATAACTCCAGTTCATGACCAATGAAAGCCGTAGTTCTTCTTAACCCAATTACAGCGTTGGTCTATTGCTACGAAAATTCTTAAAGGTGCAATACACTATATTTACTGACTTTGTATTTTGTAATTGCAACACGTTCCCTTTCGCCACTACACCCGACTGACAATTTAATTTAAATTTCCACTCAATATTGCAGTAATGTACATTTTTGTAGCTTCTTCTGCACTTTAATTGTTGTGTCGCAGATTACGTCATTTTGCACACTATTAGAGAAGAGCGTTTATACATTAGTACTATACTATTTTATATCTGCTAGAAGTCCAACATCCGTGCAGAGAGAAGCGGTTGCGAAATATTATCTCTATGTAACCTTTACTGCTACATAACTAGAATCAATAAATATCATTACTGTGTTGCTAATTTACATAGAAATACATAGTGTATCCTTCGTCAAACTATACTTTTTTTTTAACATTTTCAGTTTGGAAATATGTTTCATCAATTCATGTCGCTCTCAATAATTGTACATTTTACTAACTTCTTATTTAGAATTTCCAGCCATCACTTAGTCTTAGTATATACATATATTTAATAATATGTTTTCACTAGAAATGTCTTCAACACTTTATGGTATAATTGTTATATGTTAACAAAGATTATGGGATGACTCCATTTACATGATAACTCAAATTATGTAGCAACTAAATAGTGCATTGCATCTTGGTTAATGTACCCCCTTCTTCGCAGTTGATAATACCATACTTACATAAACCTATATATGTATATCTGCAATATGTTCTTACAAGACCCCTTCGAAACTCAAAATGTAATCACCAATGATACGTGTTTTATATTACAACGCTATTAGGCATATTTCTGTAAACATTTAAGATCCTCACACTTTCATCAGAGCATAGCAAATAAAGACATTTTTTCTAGACATACATTCTCTTTTTTACCATTATATTTGTTTTGCATCTTTTGTTTGTATTTCCATATGACCCATGAGAGCCACAATTCGTCCTAACACAATTATGCCTTTATCCTATTACTACCTGTCTTTAAAAATGTTTCGTACCACCTTCATTTACTTTAGTTTGTTGATTTTGTATTTTGTAATATTGCAGCATGCGCCCTTTTTGCCCTATAACATGGATGCCATTTTTTTAATGAAAATGCTTAGATATGTATGTCTTGCATTACTGTTCATGTTCGTAGCTTCATTATGCACATTAATTGTGTATCTTCCACAGGTTCAACACCCGTATAGAAAGACGTGGTTGAAAGACGTTACTTTTACCAAATATTTTGTTAAATTTTACTTAATTCTCATTCCTAATATCCACACGTCACTTGGTTTCATTGTAGACATGTATCAAATACTAGGTATTCACTTAAAGTGTCTGCGAAAACCTAACGTAACTAAACTGCATGATACATCTATGTTTATGACTACTCTCTTGTTCCGAGTTGATACTATCAGACTTTGTACAAAACCTCTTGCTTGTATCTTCCCGTTACTTTATTACAAGATCCCTTTGAAACTCAAAAGTTTAATAGCCAAAAACGGATAGTTTATATTACAACGCTATCATGTACAGTAATATAAAGATTGAAAATCCGCATACTTCGATCACAATGATTACGAATGAAAGACGGTCTCTAGGTATCTCATTCATCGCTATTTTTGTTGCATCTTTTGCTTTTTACTTCTGTTTACAACTATTCCTTAATGTGTTACTCTTCCTTGTGGAGTGAAATCATGCGGGTATCTGATAACACCGGTGCCACTCAGCAAAGTATATGTTTGTAATGTAGGTTAAGTAGGAATTGCAACTCAGTTGTTTATTCATGAGCTTCTGACATTTACATAACATTGTGTAGAAGAATCCCTCGTGCCATGATGAGGTTATATTGTCCTAATTTAAACTTTTCTCTACTGCTTCATGTTTCGATCGAACTTATTTTTTGCTTGAACCTCTCCACAGCACAATGTACTTGGCTAGTACGTGTGCAACAGTTTAACAACTTGATGATGGGTTACAAGTTAACTAGTTTTAAAGAAAGTTGATTTTGTAACATTATCGCGGGATATTACGTGTTGAAACAACCTTCAGACATAGTTGCAAATTTTCATGCATATTTTCATATTAGACAGTCAGTTGGAAGGTATATAAGTTAATCTTCGTCAGCAACCGATTTATGTGTCAAGGATTACAATTCCTGATAATAGTTTCAACAGTATCCGAAAATGACGGAAATTGTCAAACGCAAGATTTAGTCCAAATAAATGAATAAAACAGAAACATTGGTACTAGCTAAACTTTCACTGCGTAGAGTAGACAAGTCAAGCTGCTGTTAGTTTATCTAGGATGCTGTTAAAGTATGTCGACTTTATATTGATAATTACTTCAGTCGACATATGTGTATATCCACATTAAATGTAAATGTGTATACAACTAACTGGCGGATTACGTATGCTGTTAATTGCTGCAGAATCCATTGATACCCTGATGCAAAACTAAACATATAACTTAATCGCTCCGCAAAATTTACTTTATATTCAGAAATATTGTATCATTCAAGCATCAATGGAGTTGTTCATGTTATTGTCATAAGCTCTACAAGAGAGTGATGATATGTATGTAGTAGCGCTGAGAATGGAACAACCAAAAGAGAATCCAAAGTGGAAGAAGATAAAGAAGGGTAGCATAAGCAATTTTCAAACCAAATATAGTCAGTGATACTCAGTTAACGATTACGATTTTTGAGATATAATTCTATTTCTAACATAACACAATAATGGCAGAAACAGATGTTTTCAAAAGCAAACAGAAAAAGTTATGTCCAACTTCCATATCGTTTCATTATATTTAAGCATGACATCTACAATATCAGCGAAACGTCAGCTAGCATAATTAAAATATACGTCAAAGTAAGATGATGCATTCTAAAAAGTAACTAATTCATGAATAATATTCCTTTAACAGAGGCTCCGTAAAACCTTCTTTAATAAGTGCATCGATCGAACACAAGCTAAATATCTGGGTGCCAGGTGTGTGTGTGTGTGAGAGAGAGAGAGAGAGAGAGAGAGAGAGAGTGAGAGAGAGAGAGAGAGAGAACTGAAATATAAAAAACAGGAACGCCGTTAAAGTTGTGCGACTAGTTTGATGTTATGGATCAAAAAATATTGAAAGAAACGGCCAACTTATATATATATATATATATATATATATATATATATATATATATATATATATATATATATATATATAAACAATTACGTCATTTTCTTAACGTCATAAATGATATGATATGCATTATCATAACAATCTCATATGCATAACGGGGTCAGAAAGATACATGAGTCTCTAATAAAAACTGAATCAGTGAAATCCCAATATAGAGAAAACAGTTATATATATATATATATATATATATATATATATATATATATATATATATATATATATATATATGCAACATATACATTCTTTTATTAAATTAGACGCAATTTTATATAATGCCTTTAGGATACAAAGTATGTAACCGATGAATCGAATAACTTTCTTTAATCAGTCTATTCATCTCTCCATGCACAATATCTACTGCCATATAGGAAAATCAGGTAAAGAGTGATTATTTGTATTAAAATGCATTGAAACATTAGAGGAAAACTGAGGGTCCACACCATTTGTTTTATAAAATAAGTGAGTATTCATTCTATTAGAAACTTGTTGAAGTGTTTGTTCAACATATTGCTTGTTACATTTTTTACAGGTTATCAAACAAATTGCATCATTTGATCTGCAGTCATTGTTATAACGTACAGAAAACATTTATTTTGTATTGGACCTAATAAGGTAGGCACTTTCTGTAATATTTGTACATTGAGAGCACCGGCGTATGTTATATTTAGATGATGAAAAACATCTTTTATATTTTCTGTCGGATTATTTCTGATCAAAACCCTTGTAAATTCATAGGTCTTCTGTAAGCAAGAGTTGGCTTGCCTTTGTAAAGTCTTTTTTTATGCTGTTTTTATTTGAAAAGTTGAGAAGACTCCAATAGTTATTAATTGTAAGGCCAATATTCTGTAACGAAGGATTATATTGTATTATGAAAGGAATTATACATTTCTGTTTCGCACATTTTGCTGTGTTTAAAGCATCATTCTTAGTAAAAAAAAAACGGGATTTATTCAAAGTGGAATTAATTACATGCAAATGATAATTCCTGCTTTTGAACATATGTTTTAATTCATTCAAAGAATGTTGTAATTCCAATCGTCTGAAATGATACGTCGGTATCTCTTCGCCTGGCTATCAGGTATACCGTTTTTATATGACCTGCAATGGCAGGACGAATATACTACATACTGGTGGATATTAGTTTCTTTGACATTAACATTTGTAGTGATAGTATTGTTAGAATGTTTCATCACATTTACATCTAAAAACGATACATGCGTACTGGAAGCGGTATAAATATATTTAATAGTGTGGTGAAACTGATTTAGGCGATCAGTAAACTTGTGAAGTTCTTCTCCTAAAAGGTTCCAGATCATAAAGATGTCACATAAAATTGTTAACCAAACAGCAGGATTAAAACTCTGGTTTTCTCGACAATCTTTTTCTAATTTTCCCATGAAAAGGAATACCTATTAAGGAGTCATACAACTATTCACTGACGTATCCATTATTTGGGTGTAATTTGTAATATTAATATGGAAATGATTATTTTCCCAAATATCTTTTATTATTGTACCGATATCTTCACTCGATTATTTGTTATTATCAGGACAGTTGTCAAGAAAATGAGTACACGCCTCTATAATGCTTGTGGTGTGTTTGTATATAGTGATGTTACATCTAAAGATACAAGGAGGGAATTGTGAGATAGTAGTGGAATATACTTCAACTTCTTAATGGAAACAATAATATCTTTAACGTATGAAGGAAGTGATTTAATTAATGGTTGCAAAACAGTATCTGTATATTTATCTGAATTACAACTTGATAAAATTAGTCGTCCTGGATGATGTAATGGTAAATTATGGTCAGGAAGTTTATGAGTTTGGGCAATAGGTATAACTGAGGTGTATTTAGAGGGTAAAATATCAAATTATTCGTATACGGAACTCTGATTCTTAGAGATTTAATCAACACCTGTTAAAATTTAAGATTTAAATTATACATAAGAGTATTTGTTAACTTTGTCTAGTGCATTGTATCATTTAATTGAGGTTTAATTGCTTTAACGTAGTCTTCCTGATTCACAATAATAACAGTGTTTGACTTATCTCAGCCTTTATAATCACACTACTATTGTTGGTTATTAGATTACGTAAAAACTCCATTTCTTCCTTAGAAATATTGATATGATGTCACTTCTGTGGACTATCATGCAATAGTTCTTGTGTGATTGCTTTAATAAACAAATCCAAATAGGAGTACGTCCACCAGGTGGAATAAAATATGATTTAACCTTGTAGAAATAACCCATCTTCTTTGAATTAAAAGAATTTGATTCCTACTCAGAATTGTTGTGTGCTTTATAATTAAAAAGTATTTTAATTTCAGGCGTGTAGAAAAATTAAACCTGTCTTCAGCTAATTTAATTTTATCATGAAATTTTGGTTTGGGAGAAAACTGCAGTCCTTTACCTAAAAATATATAGTCACTGTCAATAAATTTCTACGTGAGAGATTTATTCTGTCTCTTTCCCTCTCTGAACTGTTTTCGAGTCTTTTTTCCATTGTCTTCTACATTTGAATCTCTAAAATGTTCTAATATTTTGTCTTTAGTAGTCCTTTCTATTAGTTGTTGTATAATCTTGACCAAGTTTGTCAATCTGTTTGTCGTGGTTACTGATTCTGATTCCTCTAGCTTTACGACTTTTATGTCGGTCTTTTTTTGTTGTGCCCTTGGCAGTCAAGTTGTTTCGCTACGTTTGTTGATCTTTACCATTCTTGTGTGAATTCACAGCATTCCTTTTTATCTCGACTGTCTGGTGTGTTACTGTTTTGGGAATAGCTGTTAGTTTGTTACAGTTCCGATAGGATTAAATTATTTAAAGATATTTAACTGATATAAAACACAAATTTGCAACAGACATTGGTGAATATAATACTTAAGTCGATACAGAGACTCTGGCATTAAGTAAAAACGTTGATACAGTTAGAACAAAAATAAACGAAAACATTTTTTTTATTAAACGCAAAGTGTCAGGATTTTACATATTCCCCTACAACACCACCTGACCTGGTGTATATGGCATTATCTTAAATTTTTTTGCGTCCTGATCTTTACATGTGTTCCCTACACAGCACGCACATGCACACACAGACGTTTACATTCACAATTATTGTACACAAAGTCATACTCGCATACAAAACACCAAGATGTTTTAAATTGCCTGTTTGTTTGTCTTTTTTTTTTTCGTTTTATTTAAAAAAAAAAAAAATCATGTACCAAAAGTTGACAATGGGTCAACTTTTTCTTAAACTCGTCACTTCTGTTATTCACTTTGGCGACATATTTTTCCAGCGTTTTATATGATAAACACAATTTTTATAATAGGTGAGATTTGGGATTTTTGATGCATAACGTGATCTGTATATAACATATTTTGCAAGCAAAATTAGGAAGCTAATAAGATCATCAAAATTGTTATTTATTATAAAGACGTCTTTTTTTGGTGTAATTCTAAAATTTTGGTCAAAAGTTTGGATCCATTCTACCAACAGTTTCCAAAAGTGTTCAGTAACTGAACAGTCATAAAATAAGTGCTGTGTTCTATTCACTCATTACAAAAGGTACATTTATCATTATTACTTAAATTAATCTATTTTAGAAACTGGTTTGTGGCAATATTTATATGAAGAAATCTAAAATTAAAGTTAATCAGTTTTGTGTCTTTTGTACAAAGTTTAGCCTAAACAAAAGAGTTGGTCCATTCATTTGCACCAATTGCACACTCTAGCTGCCTGGACCAAGTTTAATGTTTACCATTTTGGCTTTTGTATCTTGGTTCTTATCAGGTCTTTATAGATAAATTTATTCTTTGCTCTTACCCTAAGGAGTGATGTTTTGTCCAAAACTACATGAAAACTATTTCCACTTTTAAAAAAAAACTTTTAATTTTCTTTTTCCACAACACTGAGATCTTTGAGATTTGAGCAAACTACTATATTAAATTATTAGTTTGTATTTTTTGTTTTATTTCATCAAAACTTAATAGAGATCCTTGTGCATCAAAAAGATGTTGAATAAGTACAACAACGTTTGTTCTCAACCTTGTGTATGATTTAACATTATCTAAAGTCACTAAATTAAGAATATCTTGAGACAAGTATTCATGGACAGCAGATGGTTCATTATTCCATTGTGATAAAGCATAAATAACATCACGCCAAAAAATCATTTTTAATTTATTTAGATATTTCTTTATATTTAGTTTTTCCTAATTTAAATAAGCAAACATTTGTTCAGAAATCAGTTTTTGACATAAACCATCTTCGTTCGAGTAAAAGACTCCTAATCCAGGAAAGTTTTATATAACACACAAATGAGTGCAAGTGAATCATATTTAATCCCCCTTCCTTAAAAGAAGCTATAAGAGTGTCTCTTTTAACCCTCTCAGTTTTACCGCCCCAAATAAACTGGAAAACTAATGTATTCAGTTCCTTTTCTATATTTGGTGGAAAACATAGAGACAATACAAATTTAATTGAACACGAAAACAGGCATAACGAGTATAACATTCGGCGTTTGAATCAATTAATGATAAAAAGTAAGTCGCTAAAAACAAACAAATATGATGAGAAAATGAAACTAATGCCTAAAGGTATATTATTCATTTTCAAATTGTTGCCTGTCAGAAACATGCAGACGGTTTGAAATTAAATCACACGTTGCACACAACGGAAGATTACTGCAATGAAATTTTCTGCTCTGTTGCAATATGTATGCTTGTATGTGTGTGTGTATGTATGTATGTATGTGCATGTATTTTTGTATGTATGTATGTATGTATGTATGTATGTATGTAGGTAGGTAGGGAGGTAAATATGTATGTATTGATTGATATATATATATATATATATATATATATATATAGAGATATATATATATATATATATATATATATATATATATATATATATATATACAGAGAGAGAGAGAGATAAAGAGAGAGAAATATATGTACATACATATAAAAAATATTTTATCTGAATGATGGAGTGATAGAAATAAACATTAAATCTAATTTTCGTTGATCATTTCATTATTCGTTCGTTCATTTCAATAATAGTAATAATTCAATAATCAACGTTTTTTCTTCTATTTCCGCTCTATCCTTGCCGATCTCAAAGAACATCTATTTAGGCAGCGAGTATAACCCACTGTTATAGTATTTTCCAGAAAGGGTTAAAACAAAATAAAAGCAAGTAAAAGTTAACATTTTAAAATGACGGATACTTAAGATTGTATTATTGGAAGAAATTTGTAAGTAACACAGGAGTGACTGCATAGTATATGGTTGATTTTTCGTTGGGTCTTTAAAATTGTTTCTCGGAGCAACCAAAAATGTATGAAAATGTATACCATACGAAACATAGTGAAATCGCAGTATATACGATATTACATCACTATTGTGTCAAATGTGCACATATATAGCAAACTTGTCCGTGTATGTCATTAAGAATGCAGTGTTAATTTATTTAATTTATAAGCTTGTTTTGATATGAGTTGCCGGGAACTAAAAAACGAACGCAGATGTCCTATCTAGTATCCAGCTTGTAGGTGGTCCATGATTTTATACATACAGAGTGAGGTACACTACGGTTCGGGCCTGTAAAATACAAGGACTACTAATGTATTGTCATCTCGATTTATCGAATACATTAGGCTAATTTCATTTAATAAATTTTAAATAATCAAGAGTGTAGAACAATTATAGACATTACCATCATCATCATTACATAGTCATCAATATAATAGAATAGACTTCAAATTTTAAAGTTTCACTAAATCATAGATAGCTGAATTAACAATTAAAGTTTCATTAATACATTCTTAACAGATTCATAAGGAATGTTGCTTCAGTATATTTGGTGTTCAACGGAACACAAACACATGAAAGATTATATGTTGCAAAGGCAATTGTCGGGAAGTGTGTTGCCAAAGGATGTCCCGTGGCTGCCTGGAATGAGTATGATTCGAACCTACATTCTTATGATCGCGAGCATGGTAGTCAAAGAACTGTGCCGCATTGGATCCATCCTGAGTGTAAGGGATGAACTCACCTATTACCATATTACACACACTTTTGAACACAACTTGCTTCATAGCACCACTGCCAAAAACATAATTTATACATATTATATATATATATATATATATATATATATATATATATATATATATATATATATATATATATATATATATATATAATGTGGAAACATGGATCATGGGATAGGCGCTTTCCTCTCTGTCAATGATATAGGTGTAAGGATATATATATATATATATATATATATATATATATATATATATATATATATATATATATGTGTGTGTGTGTGTGTGTGTGCGTGTGTGTGTGTGCTTTTGTACCAGGAGAGCAAAAGGGCGGATGTTGTAAAAATAGCCTATTATCGGTTCGTATTTGGTTTGGTTTCCAAGGAAGTGTTCCTGTAGTTGCTAATTGACTACACTTAAGTGTGAATTATTGTACAACAACATACTAAATGGTTTTCTTATTGCATGTAATCATAATTTACTATATAAAACAAGAAATTTGTTTGTTTATGGATATCCCTTTTTCAGAAAGTACTATTTGATGATATGACTAACCAAGTTTGTTATAACCTTATTGGAGAGAGAGAGAGAGAGAGAGAGAGAGAGAGAGAGAGAGAGAGAGAGAGAGAGAGAGAGAGATACAGATATATTACCTTATTTCCTCCACAGTTGGTGCCTTCAGCTGCATTGTATAAGTTGTCCATGCATCTACCCGTACTTGGATCCGTACACTTTAAGTAACAACTATTTTCAAGAAAAGTCTTAAAAAAGGACGTATATCACCAGGTGTATGAAGTCAAGTAACTAACCAGCCACAATAAGCCGAATCATTTAATCTAGTGCTATGTTCGTCTGATTGTGAAACTGACGAACCAGGTGCGATTCCCGTTAATGACAGTTAGTGTCTGAATCTTTTTGCTGTTATATAGATTTCGTGAACATTCCTTAAATGCATTCGGCGCAGGGAATAGGATAACTGGTTTAAGCATTGTAGATGTGGTGTTTGCAAATTACAAGGCATCACTACTCTCATTAGGTTCCTTACATATTTCCTTTTCTATATTTTCAATGAAATCAAATGCATGTATTACAAGTTCAGCTACATCCAGACCATCATACTTATATTAAGTACTAACTATGACAAAACATATACAAAACAACATGGTTCTCGTTGCACTATCTCAAGATATTGGCATTCAAATTCAATGACTGGAATTTTTACTGCAAGTGACCCTATCCAAATCTACTGAAAATTACACCCAGTTATCAGTTCTTTCTTTTTTTAATTACATTTGAGGTCCTCGAAGTGAAAATGACCAAGCGGAGCTAGCAGTATTTTGAGAGGTGCACATCTTAAGTAAGACCAAGCAGTATACTCTACAACCCAAATTGCAGCCAGCAATCGTACACCAAATTAAAGGGAATTCAAAGTTCTTGTAACAATGCCTAAGATATACAATGTATTTTGTAAATAGCCAGGACAACCAGTGAGGAAAACCTGAGTAATTATTTTTCTTTAAAAATCTAACCCTGTGCAAAGTACGAAACTGGAGAGTGATACCTATACTATTACAGTCCATGTTACCAAACACTCTGTCTCTTACAACGCATGAACATCTATATGACATGCAACTTTTCTGTATGTGTGTCCTACTCATCTTGTCAAATGCTGTATTCAGAATGGTGGCTTATTACAGTTTGATTGTTTGGAGGACACTTACAGTAATTTTTGTTAAGAACATGAGTGACAACGTGGGGAAAAACATGGGGTGAATTACACCTGGCTGCTTTTATGATACATATAAGATCCCATTAGTATGCTCCTGACAGAGTAATTATGAACAGATATTAAATAAAATCTCTTCTGCATTTTTTTCTTTGGATTTTGTAAGTTGAATCCATTTGTAGCGTCAATGACTGGAAAATGAGTATCCAAAGTAATTTTCGAGACCAGCGAGATAACAGTATCACATTACAGATTGAGACTTGAAGATGATAGAATAATAAAACTTGCACTAAATGATATAAACTTTCACATCAAAGAGAATTATAATCATAAATATCATGATGCAACATGAGAAACCCAGCTCTACTGCTTTCAGATCGTCCACCTTTCAATTTCTTGCTGTACAGTTTTTCTCCACAACAACATTTACAGTCAGACAAATAAGACAAATAGCCCTTAACAACTTGTTAGTTTCATATTGCTACTTAAATTTGATGCATATATAAAGTGTCTATTTTAGGATTCAAAATTCGTGGATTTGTGCTTATTTCTAAAACGTTCTGCAAATTAACCAAGCATGTGTAACTCGTGCATTATATATTCTCAAGCCCTACCTTTATTTCTGTATTAAATCCCTCCTATGTTCAGACTCCCCCACTCCTATTTTTTCCAAATTTAGGGAGGAAGTTCTCTAAATTTTCAGTTATGGAATAGGTGCTGCATCTAGGTACTTGGGGCACTGATGCATGTACTTTTATACCCATATTTGAAGAAACAGGGCTTATACATAAATAAATAAATGAGAGCAAGATCCGGAACGGAAACCTCCGTGGTACAGCTCATTTCAGGTTAACCAGATATTCAAACATATTAATGTTGTCATGAGTTACTTGATCACATGATAAAACTTTTAGTGCAATAATGTAAGTGTCCAAGAAAGAAATGATAAAACAGTGTTGACCATAAATTAAGGTGTCAAAACTGTTGAAGAAAATTATGTACTACTATTTTCCTTTTTCCCTCTAAAATGTTGAGTGTCCCCCTAATATGGATGATGGGAGACACATTACCCGCTGCTCCTGGGATCCTATGTGCTACATTGAATTGTAATGGCTTGTCATTTCGATCTCCACACTTTTTACTGCAAATTCCAACCCAGACAAGGTGCCCGCTGCTCCTGGGATCATATGTGCAACATTGAATTGTAATGGCTTGTCATTTCGATCTCCACACTTTTTACTGCAAATTCCAACCCAGACACGTTGTCCGCTGCACCTGGGATCCTATGTGCGACATTGAACTATAATGGCTTGTCATTTCAATCTCCACACTTTTTACTGTATATTCCAACACATTGTTCCACACCCCCACAGTGACCAAGGGGACATGATGCAAACTATATCACATATATGATTCATGCCACCACCACCACCACTCCTGGGGTATAGAATCAACCTGGATGTCATTTCTCTAGCATGTGGTTTCCACATGGACAACATAACCACAAAGTTTCATAAATATCTGCTGAGTGATTTAGGATGAGATGTGGAAACAGACAGATGGACAAGGTGTCACATACCCCAAACACATTTTCAAAGTATGGGATAAAAGCACCTGCCAATTTATTAGATTTGTTATGCTGTCGAGATATTTTTAAATGCATCAATTTGTTAAACACTGAGTTAGTGTGCTGTTGTAAAATATAAGGCCTGAATGTTACAATATATCATATTTTTGAAGAGAAAATAAAAATGAAACACCAGAAGAGACCAATGCTAGACTTCATTAAATATGACTGCATACTAAATCAGCCTTGAAACACCTTTGCTCCCAAGCCACACAACATTATTTCAATGAATCGGACAGCAGATTTACATTATTTCTCTTGCATTGTACTGTTAGATGAGTGTTGAGGACAAATATAAAATTATAAGTGGTTCTGGTTACCCAACTGACCCTATTTTGTCCTGCCAAACCCCCAAACAAATTCAGAAAAAAAATCAGAAAAAAACAAGACAAAAATGTAGGAAAAAGAAAACAATGCATGGAAAAAATAAAGAGATGTAAATATGCTCGAAGTTAAATTCCGGATGCGAATGACACTTGTTTTCTGGTTTATGCATCATTGAAAACAGTCTGGACAAGAAAACAAGATTGTACAGACCGACCTACCCTATTTTTTTAATGTAACCAGAACCACACCTATTTTGTTATTTGGCATGAGCAGTTTTCAGGTCACTGAGGCCCATGCTATACTCTAAAGTTTCTAAAGTCAGGTGACTAAATTACTTCCATTAGAATTTGCATACTTGTCAGTGAACTGCATGACTAGTGACATCCCACATATAACTTTGAAATACTGAACATCAAAAAAATTGTATTCTTTAATCTTCCAGTATACTGATCATAAGAGTGAAAATGCTAAGTCGAGGAAAGAAAATGATTAGTAATTTTCACTGAAGCGCATGATTTTTTTTTATTTACAAGTTGTTACTACGAATTCTATGTTTTAGTGAGGTATAAATTATTGTGGATTTCTTGGTTGAAATTGCTACAAACTCCGAATTTACAAATTAATGAACTACGGTCCTTTTTTGAAACCAGTACGACCTGTTCACAAAACCACAAAATTAATACACAGAATATAACTGAATTCATAGTCTTTTGCATGCTTACAAATTTCAAATGATCATGTATATACTGTATTATAATGGCTTAAAACAAAAAGAATTTGACTAAGCTTATATATACAGGTTGTTGTGTTTACAACAACTCAAGGGACCAATCATATAATTTTCTGGGGGAGGTGGGTGGATGTATTTTCTTGACAACCAGGCTTTTTCTTTCTTTGGTGAAAAGATAATTTTGAGTAACTTTTATTTTTCTGCAAATGAGAGCAAGTAGTTTTTCTCAAGCTTTTGGGGATCAGGAAATGTGTCTGAAAATAATTATAGGCCCCAATTCCCATCTTCCCACCCACCCACCCCCATGACAATTAATTGGTTGGTCCTCACGTTCTACGAGACAAGTTGAAATCTTTCCTTCAACATACCAACACTTCACATCTCTTCTGATAATGCCTACTGCACCAACTGCAGTGATCTTGCAAAAGTGATTTGTGTGAGTTCTTTTTAATGCAGATAAAAGATGTTGGGCATTTATTTTTCTTTGGTTACTGTTTTTATACAACTGTATAGGTTAAAATTGCAATCAAAGAAACAGTGATCTTGGGATTTTGTTTTGTCAACAACAGTCATATAATAGATGTGGTAAACTTCTCTAGTTAATGGTTATTGTAATTGTTGTCCCTTACCATCTTCTCCAGTACCAGCTGAACTTGGAGCAGCAGTTAATTTTGTATTTGCTGAATCAACAGGCATTGTCGAGTTATGTATTATTTATCAATAATATAGATAGCCATTTTATTAAGATATAGGTACATGTGGTTGCCATCGCTACACTTACAACTTTCACAAGGTTTGGTTCTGCTCCTTCAGAAACTTCCTATTATATTCTTACTGTGCAAGTGTGACTCATAGAGTTCTGAAGTGTTGTCTAATATAAATGAGCACACATGTTTGAGAAAGTTGTACTTTCAGCTAGTTGGGAGCATTAAATTCATAATGCATCATGTCAGCATGACATATTTTCGTCTTTTAATTCAAAATCACTAGAAAGGCAAAGCTAAAAGAAAGAGAAGAAAATAATTGTGTACATGGCATAGCAACACAAGCATGTTATTATCATTGAGACAATTGGGTTAGAGTCACTTTCCTAAGTACACACCACAGTATCCAACCCTAGCTGGTCTGATGGTAGGATTTCAACCCATACGATTTCGGTTGCGATTCAGGCACACAAGCCTTCACAATTTTGATTATTTCCATCCAGAAGCTCATTGTAGAGGCAACTGCTGCGGCCGAATCAGGGGGCAGATTTTTTTGCATGAGACTCTTTTAGGGCACACATTAAAAACGTGGGTGTGCATTATTTAGGAATAAGAATTGAGAAAAGCTTATCACTTGTCATTCACATCCATATTCCTAATTTTTAAAAAAAATAAAAATTATCTAACCATCGGTGTGTGCATTACTATTAAAAATAGGTAGCATATTTATACTGAAGAAACAATGATATATTAAATACTCTTGAACATAATAATATCATGTTTGTTTATTCCGTGAGGTAAATATACACAGTCAAAAAATGTGTTAGTAGTTGCGTATCATATTAAGGTATATTTAGTTTGCCTTGGTGTAGAGACTTGCTGATGAGAAAGTTCTCAATGATCCCAGAAAATGTCTATTCTCTTAGAGCTGATTCTTAAACAATCTCTCTAATTAAGGTATATTTAGTTTGCCTTGGTGTAGAGACTTGCTGATGAGAAAGTTCTCAATGATCCCAGAAAATGTCTATTCTCTTAGAGCTGATTCTTAAACAATCTCTCTAATTAAGGTATATTTAGTTTGCCTTGGTGTAGAGACTTGCTGATGAGAAAGTTCTCAATGATCCCAGAAAATGTCTATTCTCTTAGAGCTGATTCTCAAACAATCTCTCTAATTAAGGTATATTTAGTTTGCCTCGGTGTAGAGACTTGCTGATGAGAAAGTTCTCAATGATCCCAGAAAATGTCTATTCTTTTAGAGCTGATTCTTAAACAATCTCTCTATAGACAAGTTAGATCCTTGCTTGCTGATGAGAAAGTTCTCAATGATCCCAGAAAATGTCTATTCTCTTAGAGCTGATTCTTAAACAATCTCTCTATAGACAAGTTAGATCCTTGCTTGCTGATGAGAAAGTTCTCAATGATCCCAGAAAATGTCTATTCTCTTAGAGCTGATTCTTAAACAATCTCTCTATAGACAAGTTAGATCCTTGCTTGCTGATGAGAAAGTTCTCAATGATCCCAGAAAATGTCTATTCCCTTAGAGCTGATTCTCAAACAATCTCTCTATAGACAAGTTAGATCCTTGCTTGCTGATGAGAAAGTTCTCAATGATCCCAGAAAATGTCTATTCCCTTAGAGCTGATTCTCAAACAATCTCTCTATAGACAAGTTAGATCCTTGCTTGCTGATGAGAAAGTTCTCAATGATCCCAGAAAATGTCTATTCTCTTAGAGCTGATTTTCAAACAATCTCTCTATAGACAAGTTAGATCCTTGCTTGCTGATGAGAAAGTTCTCAATGATCCCAGAAAATGTCTATTCTCTTAGAGCTGATTCTCAAACAATCTCTCTATAGACAAGTTAGATCCTTGCTTGCTGATGAGAAAGTTCTCAATGATCCCAGAAAATGTCTAT
Organism: Margaritifera margaritifera; assembly: GCA_029931535.1. Classification (NCBI taxonomy): domain Eukaryota; kingdom Metazoa; phylum Mollusca; class Bivalvia; order Unionida; family Margaritiferidae; genus Margaritifera; species Margaritifera margaritifera. Next base: position 2,394,604 of record JAQPZY010001407.1, on the reverse strand, counting down.
TCTCTTAGAGCTGATTCTCAAACAATCTCTCTAATTAAGGTATATTTAGTTTGCCTCGGTGTAGAGACTTGCTGATGAGAAAGTTCTCAATGATCCCAGAAAATGTCTATTCTCTTAGAGCTGATTCTCAAACAATCTCTCTATAGACAAGTTAGATCCTTGCTTGCTGATGAGAAAGTTCTCAATGATCCCAGAAAATGTCTATTCTCTTAGAGCTGATTCTTAAACAATCTCTCTATAGACAAGTTAGATCCTTGCTTGCTGATGAGAAAGTTCTCAATGATCCCAGAAAATGTCTATTCCCTTAGAGCTGATTCTCAAACAATCTCTCTATAGACAAGTTAGATCCTTGCTTGCTGATGAGAAAGTTCTCAATGATCCCAGAAAATGTCTATTCTCCTAGAGCTGATTCTCAAACAATCTCTCTATAGACAAGTTAGATCCTTGCTTGCTGATGAGAAAGTTCTCAATGATCCCAGAAAATGTCTATTCTCTTAGAGCTGATTCTCAAACAATCTCTCTATAGACAAGTTAGATCCTTGCTTGCTGATGAGAAAGTTCTCAATGATCCCAGAAAATGTCTATTCTCTTAGAGCTGATGCTCAAACAATCTCTCTATAGACAAGTTAGATCCTTGCTTGCTGATGAGAAAGTTCTCAATGATCCCAGAAAATGTCTATTCTCTTAGAGCTGATTCTTAAACAATCTCTCTATAGACAAGCTAGATCCTTGCTTGCTGATGAGAAAGTTCTCAATGATCCCAGAAAATGTCTATTCTCTTAGAGCTGATTCTTAAACAATCTCTCTATAGACAAGCTAGATCCTTGCTTGCTGATGAGAAAGTTCTCAATGATCCCAGAAAATGTCTATTCTCTTAGAGCTGATTCTTAAACAATCTCTCTATAGACAAGTTAGATCCTTGCTTGCTGATGAGAAAGTTCTCAATGATCCCAGAAAATGTCTATTCTCTTAGAGCTGATTCTCAAACAATCTCTCTATAGACAAGTTAGATCCTTGCTTGCTGATGAGAAAGTTCTCAATGATCCCAGAAAATGTCTATTCTCTTAGAGCTGATTCTTAAACAATCTCTCTATAGACAAGTTAGATCCTTGCTTGCTGATGAGAAAGTTCTCAATGATCCCAGAAAATGTCTATTCTCTTAGAGCTGATTCTCAAACAATCTCTCTATAGACAAGTTAGATCCTTGCTTGCTGATGAGAAAGTTCTCAATGATCCCAGAAAATGTCTATTCTCTTAGAGCTGATTCTTAAACAATCTCTCTATAGACAAGCTAGATCCTTGCTTGCTGATGAGAAAGTTCTCAATGATCCCAGAAAATGTCTATTCTCTTAGAGCTGATTCTTAAACAATCTCTCTATAGACAAGCTAGATCCTTGCTTGCTGATGAGAAAGTTCTCAATGATCCCAGAAAATGTCTATTCTCTTAGAGCTGATTCTCAAACAATCTCTCTATAGACAAGTTAGATCCTTGCTTGCTGATGAGAAAGTTCTCAATGATCCCAGAAAATGTCTATTCTCTTAGAGCTGATTCTCAAACAATCTCTCTATAGACAAGTTAGATCCTTGCTTGCTGATGAGAAAGTTCTCAATGATCCCAGAAAATGTCTATTCTCTTAGAGCTGATTCTTAAACAATCTCTCTATAGACAAGTTAGATCCTTGCTTGCTGATGAGAAAGTTCTCAATGATCCCAGAAAATGTCTATTCTCTTAGAGCTGATTCTCAAACAATCTCTCTATAGACAAGCTAGATCCTTCTCCAGTCATGAATGACCGGATTAATACATTCTGGTCTGCTTCCCAATCTGTATTTATCACGATTCATATTAAATCTAGGGCTATTCTACATTTGCCCTTTAGGTATCTAAGTAAAGTAATACAACTTTTCAGGTGTACAAATATTAGCAATGAGGTAAAATGAGAGTTATGCAAGTTCCAAATTGAATACAATAGGCAAGGACCATGTCTGTTGAATAATATCACTTAAACATTGAATAACATTTAGAAGTTCATTTGATAAGAACAGGTAATGGTGTATTATAGCTAATCCGACTAAGACTACAAAACACGATCATCAGTGTTAAATATACAAGTAAAACGTTTACTTGGTTAAGGTAACCACTGTCCAGTACACATTATATGTGGATGTAGATAAAAAATCTTGAAACAAATATTCATGTAATAATACAGGGGAATTAGAAAAAAACGAACTCTTTTTTGCACCTCATAATGTATGTATGCATGCATGCATGCATGCATGTATGTATGTATGTATGTATGTATGTATGTATGTATGTATGTATGTATGTATGTATGTATGTATGTATGTATGTATGTATGTGTGTATGTACACACCTGTTTTTATGTATGCATACCTGTAAGTATGCATGTCTGAATGTGTGTATGCATGCATTGGTTTATCTGTCTACCTGTCTATCTTCAGTATATATGCGTTTATGCATGTACTTGAAGGCAGTATGTATGTATGTATGTATGTATGTATGTATGTATGTATGTATGTATGTATGTATGTACTAATTCAAGTACGAATTGATGTTCAATACATGTCACTCATGATGAATAAGGGTCTTATTAAATGAAGAATTTGATCAAAATAATGTGAGGACGATGTGAGTGAGATTGGTAAAATTGTTCTATGTATGTATACTAGCATGTATATATGTACGTATGTATGTATATATGTATGTATGTATGTATATATGTATGTAAGTATGTATGTATGTATGTATGTATGTATGTATGTATGTATGTATGATGGAAATTTACTTTGTTAACTCCACCGCCGCTGCTACCTGAAAAGTGAATAGTATACAACACCATCTTTATGCCAGATTAATAATAATAATAATAATAATAATAATAGCGTGTGTCTTGGGGTTTCGGAGAGGTGTAATATATAATTTTCCAAATAAACTGAAACGCAAGAAAAGTGTTAAAGTACACAAAGTCCAAGAACAGGTATTAGCTAACGGTACAATGGTGTCATGTCATGAGTGAAAGGCCACCAGCACGTGGCATCGTGATCCGTTATAAGCGATTGCACATGCCCTATTTGGGCGACGTGTGCTTTATTCAGTAATTCATTTATAGAAAACGCAGTTCTTAGCCTTTCACCTTTGTTGGGCTTATTACATATAGTAGCTTTCTATTTAAGAAAAATCCAAACATATATTTTTTATACGGGGACTCTTTATCTAGTTAATTATATTTGTAAACTTGTATGCATTATTTCCTGTCTATACATTACTTTTTCAATTTAAAGATTCATAATAAATGTACGTGTTTTGGAAAAAAAATAGGAGAACAACTCCTATAGCGGAAATTTCGTTCAGCTGATGTGCAATTTTGGAAACAGCTGAAGTCCAATAGAAATTAGCAAACATTTACACATCGTATACACTTTCGCTTCTTCATCAGTGCACTACTCGCTGATAGTCATATTGGGAATATCATACAGGTCAATGTATTGTTTACTTGCGAGGATTTGAATATTTTCCGATTGATCATCAGTGGTTTAATGTGCCTATTATGTTCATACTGTGTCAAGAAAGATGACTGATACATATTTTGTAAACCTATTGAGATGTCGGATTCATTGTGATATATATATATATATATATATATATATATATATATATATATATATATATATATATATATATATATATATATATAACTTATCTATCGGTCTTTGTGTGCATTACAATACAAAATAGGTAAATTTATATTGAATAACAATGAGATATTATATAATCTTTTATATAATACTATAATGCTTGTTTCTTTGGTGAGATAAATATACACGGTGAAAAATATTTGTGAGTAGTTGCGTATCGTAGAAAGATATGGTTATTTTGCCTCGGTGTAGAGGCTTGCTTATGGGAAAGTTCAAATGATCCCAGGCAAAGTCTGGTCCCTGAGAGCTGATTCTTAAACAATCGAGTCGGTTTTATATTCTTGTACAGTCCTGCATAACCGGATTAATACCTTCTGGTCTGCTTTCCCAACGACTCATATTAAATCCAGGGCTATTCTAAATTTGCCCATTAGGTATCTAATTAAACCAATACAACTTTTCAGATGTAAAAAAAATATTAGCATGATGTAAAAGGAGATTTATGCAAGTCCCAAATTGAAATTGAAAAGCAAGGGTCGTGTGTGTTGAATAATATTACTTAAACGTTGCTTAAAATCTAGCAGTGCACTTAATAATAACAGGTATTAGCGTATTCTAGTTCATCTCCTTTAGATATCACAGAACACGATCATCAGTGCTAAATATATAATTAAAACGTGTCCTTAGTTATGTGGCCACTGTATAGTCCAAATTTCTTAATAATGATACTAATCCATTATTTGTTTCTATATATGTTGTTGGATAACCAGAAAGTATTTGGTTTTGCGAACAATACACCACCATCACATCCCCTGGCACAGACAAAATGTATATTAGAACGGGGTAGGTTTTTCATGGTCGAATGTTTAGTAATTCATCACATTCGTTGCATAATGTACTTCTCCCATGACAAGCTTAGGGTGCTTTGCAAAATTTAGTAAATGGTATGGTGCGTGTATCATTGGATAAATACAGTAATATCGGCCACTACTTGGCAAAAGCTCTCAATCTGAAAGAATGCATGAAAATCTCTACACATTCAAGCAGTATTGATTTACAAGTAATTGTGTGCGAATAACAATCTGCCTTCCTTTTTGATGTAAGTCATATAAAAAGAATTAGTGTATCTATCATCAGCCTGCCTCATGGAAAGCTCAATATTCCCTAACTGTTTTGCGTGTAAGGAAGTTAATTATGTGAACAGGATTATTTTATATTATACGAAAAGAACGGATATGAAAATATGATAAATATTTGACAAGTAAAAGTTGGATTAAGGGCGGTGTGCGGGATGGGGGCTTATATGTGGAAGGGGAACAAATCACTATTCGGCCAACTTGGATTGGCCAAGTAGCTGCCTACGTCAGGAGATTTAGGTCAAAGGTTATGTCATTTCTGAAGACAGGAAGATTGTATGACGTCATGACTGGCAGTAGATTTGCACAACAAAATGTTTAATGCGCATGCTCAATTGAAAAATGCGCGTGAGCAATAAAAAAATGAACAAAAGCTAAAACCGATAGAATTAATTATAAATATATATCTGGACAAAATTCAAATAAAGAAGAATAACAATCTACATACACATTACATAAGGAAGAAAAAAAATGTACTTCTAGAAGGGTTTATGGTAGTCACGAAAAGGATCAGTTACTGGCTGATATAGTTTATATATAATCACATGAAAAAATGCGACAATTACTACATATACATTTTCAGGGTGGTGCATTTCTTTTAAAACCACTAATGGACTAAGAAAGTGAAAACAAAAATGGGAGACAACGTATACAAAGCTTTTAGAAACAATATTCAATGAAAAACCACCAGAAAATATACAATTAGATGAAGAAACTTAAGTTTACACCCGAAAGGCTAGGCAATTACCGGAGAAGGAAAATATCGAATCCATTTTCACGTACCCCGATAAAAAAGGATCTGCAGTGGAAAGGTTTACTCAGACTATTATGACTCTTATGACTATAATGCGGAAGTATTTGACTGAAAATGAATTCATACAATAATAGATATATCGTCTATCTTTATTGATGTATATAATACTTCATGTGAAATATGAAAAAGTATGTCACCAGTTAGAGTGACCTTAAAACATATTTTAAGTTAGGAATAATGTATTTAGCTATCTAATAACTGCTACCTATGGAACGTCTAAATACAAAATAAGTGAGAAAGATGCAAAACTGGTTTCACAATCAGACACGTTATTTTAGGAAACCCTAAAAAATATGTGGTGACAAAATGGAAAGGGTATCAAGAGTCCTTTAATAGTTTGAAGTCAGGAGAAATGACTGCGTCAATGATTAAGAGTCTTGCAGTCCAAAAATAACGTCATACATTTGTATGAACATAGTATTTTAAATAAATGGATAACATGTATTATATTTCGATAAGACCATTTATCAAATGATACATACATATTACCTCAATCCGAAAAATACAAAAACTAAAAAGTATGGCGGAAGGTCGGAAGTCTTCTCTTCGAACGGGACAGAATTGTGAAAATAAGTAGCGTCTCAGTTAATGTTATGAGGTCTAGTTTCAGCACATCTGTGCTCTAGAAGGCATTGTTGTTTACATATTTAGCGTATCTTTGTAGCATACATTCCATATATTGTACTTGTTCTAAGAATTCTTTGTTTGTAGCCCAAGAAACATAATAGGTTTGAAAAATAAACGACATTCGTTTGGTGAGTGTGAACTATTTTCTAAGTTTAGTACATTTTCGGATTAGGTTTCTAAAGCTTTGTGAACAATACTAATGCATATTTATTTACTAATTCATTTATTATAAGTGGTATGAGGGGTTTGATGCATGTATCCCTGCAAATGAGGATACCAGTGACCAATCTTATCAGGGTTTATTTAAAATGAAAGGGAAAAAAATGTGATTGTGCCTGGAGCTCTTTCAACGCCAAGATTACCCACCTCTGCATGTACATATACGTAAAAGTTTAACTTATTGCTAACACAATGTGCTTTGATGAAATCGTTAAAAGTTCTAAATATATGTTTAATTCATTACTTAAGATTTAAAATTATATATACGCTTATCTTCAGTTGCAAAGTACACTGCCCCATATTGTATTACTTCCAAGTAAGTTTAAACAATTTGCACTGCTCAGTTGATGATATTTCTGATTGTATCAGTTCAGCAAAATTATAATTCGAATTATGGAAAATTAAAACGTTGCAGATGTACGAATATGTAGATCTCTTATAGACAGAGAATTGTCACACATATGAACAAACTAACGACGTTGAAGCAAAGGCGTTAGATTATGCAATGTCCGAATTAAAGCATATTTCTAACACGTTATGGATTATTTGTAATTGCTAATGGGTTAGACAATAGTCAACAATGTAAACAAATTTCAAAGAGTTACTTGCAATATCTAACGCAATCGAGATATAATCTCTGTCCAAATAGAGAGTTGTTTACATAAGTTCCTTCATGCAAGAACTTTACAATTGTCTTCTTAGAAATTTCTAACGTTTGTATGTTTTAACTCGTTATAAGTATATACTAACGTTCTAGGAGAAAGTTGTCACTAGCTAGTTGCATAATATAATGCTTTTGAGATTGGTGTTTAATTCCTCTAAAATATTAGTATTTTTCAGTTAGATGATGGTAAGACTTACATACATACGAATTAAATCATCCAGTATTTAATAATTGATCAAATTTGCACTGGTTTGGCATCATTTACTCCGCTTACCGAACACACATTCAAACGAAAGTAGGTTGGAGAGTGATGTTTTCAGCATGATACAGTTATTGTTCTAATATCAGGTGTTCAATAACAGAGGACACGTGCGGCCGATTTATGGAAGGTAGTAAATCGATGAGGATTTCCCAAGGTCTGTATAATTTTCCTTGACTTTATAATTTTTTAACAGGACTGATATTGCTATTATTAGAACTATGCAAGCAATATTTTTTTCTTTTTTAATAATATTTGCAACCACGTCACCTTTCGTTCAATATATGTCATGTTAGTCTGAATGCAATGCTTGCTTTAGACCATTTGACAGTATGTCATGTTAGTCTGAAAGCAATGCTTGCTTTACACCATCTTACAGAATGTCATGTTAGTCTGAATGTAATACTTGCTTTAGACCATTTGACAGTATGTCGTGTTAGTCTGAATGCAATGCTTGCTTTAGACCATTTGACAGTATGTCGTGTTAGTCTGAATGCAATGCTTGCTCTAGACCATTTGACAGTATGTCGTGTTAGTCTGAATGCAATGCTTGCTTTAGACCATTTGACAGTATGTCGTGTTAGTCTGAATGCAATGCTTGCTTTAGACCATTTGACAGTATGTCGTGTTAGTCTGAATGCAATGCTTGCTCTAGACCATTTGACAGTATGTCGTGTTAGTCTGAATGCAATGCTTGCTTTAGACCATTTGACAGTATGTCGTGTTAGTCTGAATGCAATGCTTGCTTTAGACCATTTGACAGTATGTCGTGTTAGTCTGAATGTAATGCTTGCTTTAGAGCATTTTACAGTATGTCGTGTTAGTCTGAATGCAATGTTTACTTTAGACCATTTGACAGTATGTCGTGTTAGTCTGAATGCAATGTTTGCTTTAGACCATTCAACAGTATGTCATGTTAGTCTGAATGCAATGCTTGCTCTAGACCATTTGACAGTATGTCATGTTAGTCTGAATGCAATGCTTGCTTTAGACCATTTGACAGTATGTCATGTTAGTCTGATAGCAATGCTTGCTTTAGACCGTCTTACAGTATGTCATGTTAGTCTGAATGCAATGCTTGCTTTAGACCATTTGACAGTATGTCGTGTTAGTCTGAATGCAATGCTTGCTTTAGACCATTTGACAGTATGTCATGTTAGTCGGACTGCAATGCTTGCTCTAGACCATTTGACAGTATGTCATGTTAGTCTGAATGCAATGCTTGCTTTAGACCATTTGACAGTATGTCATGTTAGTCTGAATGCAATGCTTGCTTTAGACCATTTTACAGTATGGCATGTTAGTCTGAATGCAATGCTTGCTTTAGACCATTCAACAGTATGTCATGTCAGTCTGAATGCAATACTTCCTTTAGACCATTCGACAGCATGTCATGTCAGTCTGAATGCAATGCTTGATTTAGACCATTTGACAGTATGTCATTAAATGACATTTTACAGTATGTCATATTAGACTGAATGTAATACTTACTTTAGACCATTTTACAGTATGTCTTGTTTGTCTGAATGCAATGCTTGCTTTAGAGCATTTTACAGTATGTCATATTAGTCTGAATGCAATGCTTGCTTTTAGACCATTTGACAGTATGTCATTAAATGACAGGCTGAACTTAAAATCCTGTTTAATAGAGGCAAATATGTATTTTTCCTGTTGTTGTTGTCAACTACTTTAAGGTTAATAAAGCATTTTGTCCTTGACATTGACGTCATAATATCTACTGCAAACAAGTGCATTTTGTCCTTGTCAGTGATGTTGTAATATCTACTGTGAACCAGTGTATTTTGTCATTGTCATTGATGTTGTAATATCTACTGCGAACAAGTGCATTTTGTCCTTGTCAGTGATGTCAAAAAATCTAATGCAAACCAGTGTATTTTGTCCTTGTCTTTAATGTGGTAATATCTACTGCAAACTAGTCCATTTTGTCCTTGTCATTGATGTCATAATATCTACTGCAAATCAATGCATTTTGTCTTTACCACTAATGTTGCAATATCTACTGCAAACCAATAATATATTTCTGAGTATTCTTCTACTTTAACAAAACCAGGCCAGTATTCATAAAGCTTCTCAACTGGAGTGCACACTCCAACTCAAATCTTTACAGTTTAAACAGAACAAATTGAACATATAAAGGGGACAAACATTGCAATTTGTGCAGATGAAGAATATTGTTCAATATGATGAATAGCTTTAATAACATGTGACATATGTGCTAAATCACATATAACAGTCTGTGTTTGCTGGTGCACTCTGAGGAGCTTTGTGAATATAAGGCCTGGATTGGGTACGACTCCCAGCTACAGTATACTAATCAAGAAAATACCACAATTATAAAGGTTATAATTGACACTTTGCATAGTGTTGGCAATAAAATGTAAGTAAACCACTGGAAATTCTGAGTATCTAATAAATAGTTCAATTTAATCTCATAAAATTTATAATAAAGAATGTAAATTACTACAGAAGTTTTAGGGGTTTCCAAAGGGGCAACTTACATAAAAATTATGTACAAGAAATACTCGTACTGTATATTTTCATTTCACTTTCCATCTATGTATATAAATAATCATTGCTATTTTAATATGATGCAATTAAATTTACAAAGCAATTAACTACTTACCACAGGACTTTAGGCAGAGGTTCACCTCCCACAATACATTCAATGGTGATGTTTTCATCCAGTTCCAAGGGCTGTATTTCCTCTGGCAGTTGTTCTATGAAGTATGGAGCTTCACACAGTGCTGTGATCTCTACTTCTGTCAAGAAAAATAGAAACAAATGAACAATACCTATTTCTTCTGCAAATGAGGACTAACTTTTTTACTGGGTGCAATTTGCCCCCCCCCCCCTTTTTTTTCTCAACAAAAACTTTATTATTTTGTTTTTCTTACTCTGCAATGGAACTTAAGCATATGGTTAAGATCTTGTACTTGATGGCTGAACCATAACAGTGGCAATAAGACATGCAGTGGCCCTTCACTGTAACACCATACCATAAAAGTGTACCATGTTATATATGATACCACCTTATGCTGGGGTAAAGAATGTGTACAAATATGTTATAATGGGTATATTTTAGGGATTACTACTGTAACACTACTTAAGCCCAATTAGTGTAGTGATACCTTTTGGGCAAATCCTCATTTTGATATGGTATGTTTTATTGAATATCCTATTATGTCAGTTATGACTGGACAAGAACTAAAATTGAGTGAAATCAATTGGGTAGCCATTTCACCAAGTAGGCTTGGTTCATCAGTACCTGGTGGTCTTGTTTAAGTGCTAAAATCTCAAACTGAGAGGTGTAAAAAATAAATACTTTATTATCTTTCAGACCCTCTTTTGTTATTTTAAACCATAATTTAATCAAGGCCAAGGACATATTTTGCAATGCAGCAAACAGATGTCAATTTGAATACCCTCCATGCAAGCTATGAACTGAGGAGTTCATGAATAACCAGTGTAAGGTGATATTTTGCCTGCAGAGATTTTCTGTGATGCTCCAGATTTGTCTATCTATTGATGCACATATAATTACTGAATAAAAATAATCTTGACAATGAAATAAGTGCATTTTTGATGCAATTGCAGCCAAGCCTTGTTAGACTGAAATACACTAAAAGTCTGACTATTTTACACTTTTTTACACATATTTTAAACTGACACGTAAGGGATTCCATATATTTTTCTACTAGTTTACTATCTAACATGGTACTCAGTGATACTGCATGACTAATTTCAATCATGTACATAGTCTTCCATACATTCACATAAAATATTGCTTAGACTGAAATATTTGGAGAAGAGTTAATCTAATTCCTTGATAAGATTGGTTTGAAGGAAAGGACATTCTGAAATTTTAGGCAACATGCAAGGACCCTAAATTAGATGCATATCTCAAACTTTTACAAGGAATTGCTCATGACTCTTAATTAACAAATCTTTGAAGAAAACTTTTTTTTAGAAACCATTCAATTATTCACATGTAGAATAAATCATCAAAAATAATTCACAACATTATAATGCATGACCGCTCTGGAATCTTTCATGTCTGTCTATGAAACATTAAAAATTTATCATGAGGATCAATCTGTTTACAAATTACATCATGTAAGTAAAATATGTACATGGATCTAAGGACAATCTACCATTCACTGTGTACACTAAATGAACATGGATCTAAGGACAATCTACCATTCACTGTGTACACTAAATGTACATGGATCTAAGGACAATCTACCATTCACTGTGTACACTAAATGAACATGGATCTAAGGACAATCTACCATTCACTGTGTACACTAAATGAACATGGATCTAAGGACAATCTACCATTCACTGTGTACACTAAATGTACATGGATCTAAGGACAATCTACCATTCACTGTGTACACTAAATGAACATGGATCTAAGGACAATCTACCATTCACTGTGTACACTAAATGAACATGGATCTAAGGACAATCTACCATTCACTGTGTACACTAAATGTACATGGATCTAAGGACAATCTACCATTCACTGTGTACACTAATTGTAAATGGATCTAAGGACAATCTACCATTCACTGTGTACACTAAATGTACATGGATCTAAGGACAATCTACCATTCACTGTGTACACTAAATGTACATGGATCTAAGGACAATCTACCATTCACTGTGTACACTAAATGTACATGGATCTAAGGACAATCTACCATTCACTGTGTACACTAAATGTACATGGATCTAAGGACAATCTACCATTCACTGTGTACACTAAATGTACATGGATCTAAGGACAATCTACCATTCACTGTGTACACTAAATGTACATGGATCTAAGGACAATCTACCATTCACTGTGTACACTAAATGTACATGGATCTAAGGACAATCTACCATTCACTGTGTACACTAAATGTAAATGGATCTAAGGACAATCTACCATTCACTGTGTACACTAAATGTAAATGGATCTAAGGACAATCTACCATTCACTGTGTACACTAAATGTAAATGGATCTAAGGACAATCTACCATTCACTGTGTACACTAAATGTACATGGATCTAAGGACAATCTACCATTCACTGTGTACACTAAATGTAAATGGATCTAAGGACAATCTACCATTCACTGTGTACACTAAATGTAAATGGATCTAAGGACAATCTACCATTCACTGTGTACACTAAATGTAAATGGATCTAAGGACAATCTACCATTCACTGTGTACACTAATTGTAAATGGATCTAAGGACAATCTACCATTCACTGTGTACACTAAATGTAAATGGATCTAAGGACAATCGACCATTCACTGTGTCCACTAAATGTACATGGATCTAAGGACAATCTACCATTCACTGTGTACACTAAATGTACATGGATCTAAGGACAATCTACCATTCACTGTGTAGGCTAAATGTAAATGGATCTAAGGACAATCTACCATTCATTGTGTACACTAAATGTACATACCATATATACTCGGTTACAAGTCAGATCCAACTGCAAACTGCACAGATCCAGATCTGCCATCACATAATGCACCAGCAGATCTAAGTCTACACAGTTTGTCAGGACTAATCAGTAGAACACACAATACAAATCCCTGATCTGCCGACAGGTGTTAGCATCAGGGATAAATACTGTACTCTTGACAACTCAGGTGTTAGCATCAAGTGGTGTTTGACATGTAAAAAACCAGAGAACACACAAAAATACCACTTACTGTACAATCTAAAAATAAGTGTATACTGGGTATACTTATTTTTTAAAAATCAGTGATGGTTGTATGTGCTTAAATTGTATTTGCACTTTTCAATAGTGATATACATGTACATCAGAATACAACTATTTATACAGCTTTAATATTCATGCTCATCAATTTTAACAACATGTTGCATACCGATTGTTAATAAAACCAAGATAGTAAGAAAGTAGAGGCAGAATTAAAACAAGATTATACAGAAATGGTCACACCAAATCCTTGAAAATGGTTTATAGAGAAATGGTCACACAAATCCCTGAAAATGGATTATAGAGAAATGATCACACAAAACCCTGAAAATAGAATGGAAAAAAATGTCTGAAGAACATATTTTACATCATAAACTTTGTCTTTCTTTCTTTCATACACACATATGCAATTAATTTTGATACAAAAATACAGAAAAAGCAATGTGCATTTATTTTCTGTATAGGCTTATTTTCATGTACGAGCTTCTTATCCAGATTTTAAAATATCTTAGATAAAAAACCATTTTATACCAATACCAGAACCCAGGATTAAGCCTGGGACCACAAATCCTTCATTTGGATGCATGTATTGTTTTGGCTTATGGACTTTTTCAAAACTTTATTAATGGATTGACAAATAACCTTTAGCTACTTAAAACAAAGGTCCCTTATTTATTTACTACTGACTTGATAATTTAGCAAACAAAAATCTGAACCGTACAAGATGTCAGCATTGTTATTTCTGCTTTGTCATTGTCATCTGACTGGTTCTTCTTTACTTTGTTGGACTGGTCACTGCAGGGTTCCAATCTGAAAAAAGCTAGTAACTAGTGAACTACAGAAAAAGCAAGAGTGACATCATGTACATTGGATTTTCATCTGCTATAATAGATATAATAACAAACCTGTAATATTTTTCCACAATGGAGATAATCAACAAAACTTTTATTTGAGGTAGGCAGTGATTCATTTTAAATTGCTTAATACATTTTCAAGAAAACATTAGAAATGCTGAATCATAAACAAGTGACCAAAATTTTAGGTCCTTCATGTTCCAGGCTTCAGTATTTAAACAGAGTGACACCTCCCTAAACCTGCTCCTCTAAAACTGCAGAATGGACACACATTTTGGTTCCAATGAGGCAGTTCAAGCACTAATTAAACCTCTGGTCGCCCTCATAAAATGTCCACAATTTTTGGTTCCAACAGTGTCCAGTTTACATAAGTTTTTCTGTGGTAGTATTTAGGTTTACTGAATATGGATGTAAAAGGAATCTGGAATTATGCGTAAATATGTAGTTACATAGAAGCTCATGTGCAAGAGTAGATCATTATGTATAGATGAAAGAATTCTACGTCTAAGTAAGGACTCAGCATGGGAAAATTAAGGAAAGCTATGTGCAGGTGTGCAGTTGCTCTATGCACGGGCATATAGGTAATCTCTATGAAGGAAAGTAATCTAATATCAATGTACATGGGGGGTTTGAATAAATTATCACACAGGGAGAACACAGGATGATATTGGTAACAGAGACACCCAGTGTACCTTTACTATCTTGTACTGTTGGTTTGGGTGGTTCATTGAAACCTGTTAAAATACAACTTATGTTTGAAAAAATGTTCATACATAAATGAAGCAATAGTTCTTTTTGAATTAAACAACATTAAATCCAAGAGATTTTACTGAAGTTAAGGATATATATTGTGGAAAACATATTATATATTCATGCGTATAACTCAGACCCAACTGCAAACAACACAGATGCTGATCTGCCATTGCATAATGTGCTAGCAGATCAGTCAAACTGCACATACCCAGATCTGTTGCTATATTATATGACAGCAGATCTGGGTCTATGCTGTTTACAGTTCGATCTGATTTATATGTGAGTATATATGGTATTCCACGTGTATATTACCTGGTATATAGCTGTTTTTCTCAAAGATCAAATATTTCTTGTTGTATCACCTATTTTGATACATCTATCAGACTTCTCTCTAATACAGTTGACTTTAAAACATAATGTTATTTATTATTTGTTTTCCTTTTTAAAATAGACAAAACTGGCATGCAGCAGATACAAACCCAGAAAGCAAGAATTAAATGCAGACAGACAATGGTAAGGAGGAGAAAAGTAAGCAAGAATTATACAGAAGATAAATACAAAGAAAACAAAATACTTATTTAAATCAGAAATTTCTTCTCTAAACAATCATTAGTAATAATCTAAAACTCACCCAAAATTTGTAATTATTGTCATTTGAAGAAAAACACAAAGCAAAAGTAGCAATTCCTTGCATTCTTTGCTAAACTATCATTAGCTATCAACTTGAAATTCACACAAAGCTTTCTAAAATATTACATTTAAAATCTAATGTAATGTTATGGATTACAATGGGTGATATCTTGATCAAAATGAAAACATTACATCAAAACAAATGCATTCTAATCCTACATCAGTCAAGATATGAAGACCTACAAGAGTTCTGTTGAAGTCTTTGGAGTGGAAGTGACAGAAAACAATGCATGATGGAATTTGAAGCCATAGTAAATATAACTAATCTTTCTCTAACATTTATACAAACTTCAGTATATAGAATACCACCTTGACATCCACTAATGAAATATGAATATTTGTGTATATGACTTACACAGATGACAGCTGGGGTGAATCTGGGCCAGGTAGAATTCTTGGCCAAATACATTAGTTTGGATCAGCATTTCTTGGAAATTCCTGAAATGTTAATGGTGAGTATCCACTAAAAATATAACAGACACAAATTATCAGTATATAAAACTGCAAAGAATTAAAATGGATTTTACTGATATTATCATCAAGTTCATTTTTAAATATAACATATCAGGGTGATAGAGATATAACACTTGGTATCAATATATGAATATAATTTTCTGTATTACATGGAAGTCCCAAGTTTAGACCAATTCCATTTATTTTACTGTTAAATTTACAGATTCTGCCATGTAAGATTAAATGGACTTCAAGTTCACAGTAAGATCTCACACCAGAAAGATTTGAGGTTGATTATATCTCCCCACAAATGAGGTTGGGGAGGGGGGCATATGGAGTCAGTTAGTCTATCTGTCTTTTGCACTTTTCCTACTCAATATCTCCTGAACCCTTTGAGATATCTTCATGAAACTTTGTATGCTTTTGTATCATGACTAAACATTCTGTTCTGTAAACAAATGGAGTCTGTCTGATCAGGATTTAAAGAGTTATCCCATTTTTATTACAGATTACCGGTATGTCTCTCCATCCATCCATCCATCCATCACACTCTTCTCCAGTTAATATCTCAAACCATCTGAGATCTCTTCATGAAAGCTGGTATGCATTTGTGTCATGACAAGAGTATGTGTCCCATATCAGATTTGGCTTTTGACAGATTGATACTTTTAGAGTTATCTCCTCATGTTTGGATTCTTAGTAACACTCCATATCTCCATAACCATTTGAGGAATCTACAGAAAAGTTGGTATGACTAGAAAATGTGTCTCGTAAAAGAATGGGCTCTGTCTGATGATCATTTTAAAAGATATCCCCATTATTTTTCAAACAGTGTCAATCACACTCTTGACAGTTAATATCTTCTGAATATTCTGATATGTCTTCATGAAACTGATATGCATTGGCATCATGACAAGAATTTATGTCATATATAAGAATGGAATTTGTAAGATTATTACTTTTATAGCTGGGACATTGACAGATTTAGCTGCCAACAAAATAGAAACTACTACCTAAAAAGCTAAATTATTTATATTCTAGAAAGTTATAAAGTTCTAAGTCATTTGACATTTCTGATATTATCTTTCACATACTGTAGTATGACTAATTTTCGTTGGGTAACAATTTTCGTGGATTTTGTTGTTGCCCTGAACCATGAATTTAAAGACCAAACGAAAAAATAGCCACACATGATAAAGAAGCTCCCCCCCCCCATTTTTTTTTACTGCGTTTCATTCCTAGAGATCAACAAAGTTTTTTGATAAATCAACATCATTTCCATACTATGGTAATAAAATATTAGCGTTTACATGTGTTTGTTTTATTTTAAATCTTTAAAAAAAGAATTATAATGCATTTTATATTGTTTCAATGCACATGTATGTATTCGGTACCCTGTAGCTATAATTTCCACTCACTGCCTTAAATCAATATGTTGTGACATAAGTAAGGACCATTGAATCAGTAAAAGAAAAGTGAGCACAATTTTTTTCCAGGAAAAAGCATAAGGTATTCAACACTAGTATTACTGAAATGAAAGAAAGAATAATAAATGATACTAGTATATAAAAATTAGATTTAATACTTATTCAAATTGATTCTTCATTCAAGTGAAACTGTTGTTGAACAATTTAAATCCTCATGAAAGCATGTCTCATTTCATGCATGCTTAATCCCAATGAACAACATGACTGTAAAATACTAGAACTATTGCTTGGAACACAATTGCTAATGAAACACTAGGTATATACACTAATTACTGCAGAGTATTGAAGCTCACACTTCACTGAGTTTTGGACAAAACCACTGAATCAACATTGTGTCAATCAAATTTGTTGGTACACATAAATAATCATGAAATTGTTTATTAAATGAGTCCAGCATTCTCAAAGCCATGGATAATTAGGTCCAATCTTTCACACATTTATGCGTGAGCTGAAATTATCCACTGAGCATAATTTGGCTTGATTGATGAAGTTTCAAGTCTAGTGGTTGAAGTTGGTTCGTACATGAGGCAGGCTCAAAAATGGATTGATTCCATTGTTTTTAAATCTTAGCGCTTTGATGGGCTATGAGCACATCAAATGTTGACACTGCTTGCTAATTGTATTGAGCAAAGGGCAGCTGGTCATGTGTTTGGTTCACATGTGGAATGATGACATTATCCTAACTGACGGGGATCTAAGTTGAATTTACCACTCTTAAGCCACTGTGTTAACACCAAGGTCATCAGAAAGTAACTGATGGTGCAACTTCATGGACTGTGTTTTAAGCAAAAGATCATACACATGTACTTTAATAATGAATTAGTGTTGTTGGCTGCATTAGCTCCCTTTGATGTTGAATGTAAGTGGCTGATTTTGACACTGTCAGGTTTTTGATTTGTGCTCATACAGGTGGCAGTATTGTTTTAACCATTGACGCAACTGCCATTTGTTGTTGGCATATTTATTTTCTTTTGTATTCTTGGTAATGGGGGGAGGGGTAATGTAGAGGTTAATCCAAGAAATTAAATACCTACAAATATGCAAACTTTGACAGGCAAAACCACAAATTAAAGTACCTATGAAAATGTCTTTTGTTTTTACAAAACCACAGAAATTGAGACCCATGAAAATAAATGATACTACAGTATCTCATATTTAGTATCAGGCACAATTACCACTGATGATCTTTCACATACTTTTTAACAGTTTGATAGGAGACTCTAGCAGACAGTATGGACTCTAGCAGACAGTATGGACTCTAGCAGACAGTATGGACTCTAGCAGACAGTATGGACTCTAGCAGACAGTATGGACTCTTTTCTGACAAATGTATGACTCTGGACCATGGAATCAGTAAAAGACAAGTGAACAACAATATTTTTTTCCATTAGTTGGAATTTACTAATTACTGGTATTCAGGGTCCTGTTATATTCACCTCCAATTTTACATATTAACATAAGACAGAGCAATCTGTACAAATTTGAGATTGAAAGTCCAGGGTCACAACTCCACTAGAACTACAATAAAGCATGAAAACAAGAAGACACTGGAGCAACTTTTAAAAATGAAGAGCCAAGGGAAAAACCCTACAGGTCCTAAAAGTGGGGCTCTCTTCAGTTAGTTTTGTAAAATCTCTAAACCAGTGGTCTATGGACCATTACAAAATAAATCTTCAACATGTTTTGGCTGCATTGACCATGAAATCAGGTAACCACATGCACATGTGTGATACCTCAAAGATTATCAGGGAGATGCAGTGATTCAAAGTCAGATTCAAAAATTTGGACAAAAGAATTGCATAAAAAAGTAATCACACTGAAGATATTCATGAATTTAATTATTTACTGTATTTATTTTGGAAAATCCCCCAGAAATGAAGAAGTAAAGCTTCCTGAAGGCTGTTCCAGAAGTATCATATACCGGTATATAGACATCATTTGTTTATAAGAAAGTGAATAGCAAGATTTATTAATATTACCACCAATAATATTCATGTAAAATCACCTGTGTTCAAATATCTCCAGGTTGTGAAGCTCACTGGCATCATACTGCAAATCCCCCTTGGGTAGACTGGTCTCAAGTTTACATGAAGACTCCACATTCCCTGAAGCACTCACTGCTCGACATGTGTACGTATCAACATCTGACTCTGTCATTTCTAGGATTTCCAGGCCATGCCAGTCACCAAAAGACAGGATCAGAAATTGACCTTTGCTCTCTATCTGCTTGTTGCCTTTAAACCACATAACTGTGATGAGAGAAAAAGTCTAAATTTTCCATAGAATTGGTATAAATGGACCCTTTTGACCAAGACTATTGGTCTCCTATTTAACAAATTCTAAAGCCATAACAGTTATTTAACCATGACACTTTCATCATGTTCTTAAATTTAAAACTGTATAACCCTGAACTGTTTTCAAAACCATGAAATATTTCACATAAAAAACTTGTATACAATATCTGAAGTATAGAATTTGGTATCATATAATTTTTATACTTCCAAATGTATTGAAATGATTGGACATTATCTTACCTTCAGGTTTTGGATTTCCATTTATACAGCACTCCATGAGTATTCTACCCTTTTCTCTCACTGAAACAGACTCAGGTAGACTTTTCTTGAACTCAGGTGCCTTCTTGTAAATCTCTTTATTGTAACCAGGGGTGTAATCTGCCATGAAATGGTTGATTGAACTGATGTCTTTTGTGTGCTTCTCAACTTTGATTGTCTTTAGATCATTCTTTTCTGCTGCCTTCCTTTTCTCTATCCATTCAAATTGGTCTGAAATTAAATGTACAGCTACTTCAAGACAAGTTTTAAAATGACATTTTTATTTAATGAATTCTGTAATGATATACCTATTTATTACACACTTACCATAGCGTAACCAATTATAACCTTTCATTTATACCATGTGACTGGCTTATACATACATATTCAATTTCTGAATCCAATTTTATAAAACCAACACATCAACATATGGCAATTATCTTTTATCTTTGGAACAACACACTTAATGACTATGATCTAGTATTACACTTCCTCAATAGAAAGCAGCACACACTGTAAAGCATGTGACAGTTGCCAATTATAACCTTTCATTTATACCATGCGTCTAATTACATATATGTACAATTTCTAAAACCAACATATCAACATTTGGTAGAGTTATCTTTTATCTTTGGCACAATACAAACAACTTTCATTTATACATCAACATTTGGTAGAGTTATCTTTTATCTTTGGCACAATACAAACAACTTTCATTTATACATCAACATTTGGTAGAGTTATCTTTTATCTTTGACACAATACAAACAACTTTCATTTATACATCAACATTTGGTAGAGTTATCTTTTATCTTTGCCACAACACACTTAATGCCTATGATCTAGTATTACACTTCCTCATTAGAAATAAGCACACACTTTAGAGCATGTGACAGTTGCTTCTGTTGGCTAACTTTAGCTAAAGGTATATGGCAAGTTTAAATAATCAAACCAATCACAATTGTTGTTGCATATGATACTGGCCTGTTGCGTAATGGCTAAACAAAAATCCCACGTGGATAACTTAAGAGTTCCATGACAGCTTAGACACAGGATTAACACTATTAGGTTAACGATAACATGAACCATAATGATGTAAACTCAGATAAATATAAAATATGGATATGTCTGTGGTCAGGGATGGCTAACTACTAGAAAGCTGAGAAAAAGCTGATGGACAACAAGACACCATCAATGAAAGGAAATTGTTCCATTATTATTTATCTGCTGATTTTAGATAGATTAAATAAGCATGTAAATTTGTGTTACACCTTCCATTAGCTGGACTGATGGTGAGTTGCAAGTACTGTGTGCAATTAGGACTAACTATATATATATATATATATATATATATATATATATATATATATATATATATATATATATATATATATATATATATATATATATATATATGACAAAAGTAAAGCATTATGCATAAAATAAACTTAAACCTTTTCTAAAAAATTTCAAAATATCTATCTTTAATGAACAATACAGAAGAATACAGAAGAAGAGAAAAGGAAAGTGTCTCTGGGAATTGGGAGGGCTTGAGCTTGATTTTCGGCACGAGATGGTGTTTTTGACAACAAATATTTTTAAAACTAAAAATTATTTTAAAAAAATAAATCGACAGTTCTGTAGAGCAGGTTCCACTTAATGTGTGTGCAGAGTTTGGCTTAGTAATTATTATTAGGAAATTTTTTAAAAATCAGTCAGCTGTCAACATTTGTAACTATCGTCAAGCCCGGGAAAGTGTCTGACTGCGGCCAGTCAGCGGCAGTCAGATACCAGTCAGATCAAATCAGACATTTTTATTTGAGGTCATATCAGGTCGAGGGGGGCATCAAAAGACGCGGAATTTAATTACCTATCTAATGGTGCAAATATTTTTTTAGTCTCCCTTAAACTTTTTGAGTTAAGCGCAAAAAACAGCGTTTTCAGACATTTTTCGAAAAAGTCAGATCTTTTCACATCCGGACAATTTTCCACATTTATTGACATAAAACATCGGTATATATATCAAAAAAGCGCATTTTGATGCTCTGTCCGTTGGTCTGTTCAGATTGAAAATATATATATATTTGGTAAAACTATCGTATTTTGAAAATTGAGAAAAATCGTGGTTTTTGCCTTTTTTTGGCCGTCAAGCCGTTCCTTTGCGTATGTCGGGGTCTGAGCGACAGTACTGCTTCCCGGCTTCAACTGAAATAAAATACCCTAGATATAGTGTATTTAAATACTGTTTTACGGGCGTATTAAGAAAGATAAAAATTTAAGTAGGGTATCAAAATACGCGCAATTGAAAGACCTTTTCGTGGATGGTTTTCGATTGGAAATATCTCTATTTTTAATGAAAATATTGTCATAAATATCATCGCATATTGGGTCAAAAGCGTCAAGCCCAGATCAGACATTTTTATTTGAGGTCATATCAGGTCGATGGGGGGCATCAAATGACGCGGAATTTAATTACCTATCTAATGGTGCAAATATTTTTTTAGTCTCCCTTAAACTTTTTGAGTTAAGCGCAAAAAACAGCGTATTCAGACATTTTTCGAAAAAGTCAGATCTTTTCACATCCGGACAATTTTCCACATTTATTGACATAAAACATCGGTATATATATCAAAAAAAGCGCATTTTGATGCTCTGTCCGTTGGTCGGTTCAGATCGAAAATATATATATACTTGGTAAAACTATCGTATTTTGAAAATTGAGAAAAATCGTGGTTTTTGATTTTTTTTTTGCCGTAAAGCATGCTTTGCGTATGTCGGGGGGTGCCCGACATTACTGTTTCCCGGCTTTACGTGAAATAAAATAACCTAGATATAGTGTATTTAAATACTGTTATACGGGCGTATTAAGAAAGATAAAAATTTAAGTAGGGTATCAGAATACGCGCAATTGAAAGATCTTTTCGTGGGTGGTTTCCGATTGGAAATATCTCTATTTTTAATGAAAATATTGTCATAAATATCATCGCGTATTGGTCAAAAGCGTCAAGCCCAGAGTCAGATGTTTTCAGATTTATTCAAATATGCACAGCAAGCAAATTTGAAAAGATATTACGTCTTAGTAGGTACCATAATACACGCAATTGAGATACCTTTCCAACGGTGGGGTCGAATTAAAAATATCTCTATATTTAGTGAAATTATTATCCTAAATTTCGGCGCGATTTCGGTCAACATTTTTAGGCCGATTGTCGGGTTTAGTAACATAGGTTCCACGGGTGTATTTGAATAGATATAACATGTTATTTGATATTAGTATACGCACAATTGAAAGATCTTCACGGGGGTGGGTTCAACTTAAAATTATCGCTATATTTAGTGGAAATATTATCCAAAATTTCGACGCGATTTTGGTCAGCATTTTCAGGCCGATTGTAGGGTTTCGTAACATAGGTCCCACGTGTATATTTGAATAGATATAACATGTTATTTGTTATTGGTATACGTGAAATTGCAAGGCCTTCAAGGGGGTGAGTTCAAATTAAAAATATCTATGTATTACGTGAAAATATCAACTTAAATATCGACGCGATTTTGGTCAGTTTTGGGAAGCAAAATACGGGTTTAGTCAGACAGATCCCACCAGCGCATTTAAATAACTACCATGTGGTAGTTGGTATTAATATACGCGTAATTGAACGACCTACACTGGGGTGGGTTGCAATTAAATATATATATATATTTGGCGAAAATATTGAAAAAAATATCCGCGCGATTTTGGTCAAAATCGTGGTTTTTTCCGTCAAGCATGCTTTGCGTATGTCGGGAGGTGCCGACATTACTGCTTCCCGGCTTCACCTGAAATAAAATACCCTAGATATAGTGTATTTAAATACTGTTATACGGGCGTATTAAGAAAGATAAAAATTTAAGTAGGGTATCAGAATACGCGCAATTGAAAGATCTTTTCGTGGGTGGTTTCCGATTGGAAATATCTCTATTTTTAATATAACTCGGATATTATTATTATAACCGTACTGATTTTTGACTTAAACAAAAAAGTATTTAAATAGATACGATGTGCTAGTTGATATTATTATACGCGCAATTGAGACACCTACACCAGGGTGTGTTGGATTCAAAAATATATACATATTTAGTGAAAATATTGACAAAAAATACAGTGGCGATTTTGGTCATATATGTGAAGCCCGCTGTTGGGCTTAGTCAGATAGTCCTCATAGGAGTATTTCAATAGATAGGATGTGTTAGTTGGTGTCAGTATACGCGCAATGTAAAGACCTTCCCGTGGGTGGGTTGCGATATTAAATCTAAATACATTTAGTGACAATATTGTCAAAAAAGCAGTGAAAGAATTGCTCCGCTCTATGAATGTCGGAAATGTCGGGAAAAGTCGACATTTCCGAGATTGCGTGAAGCCCGGTTCCTTGTGACTATTATAGTAAGGGGTTTTACCTGTTCAAGGGGAGGTAGCATATTATTAGTTCTACCTGGAATAATTTCACTGCTTATCGGTATATTTTCAAGCGATGACATGATAGATAATAATATTACTATAATAGCCGTGCAGGTTTTGGACTTTGAAAATTTTCAAGCGATTGAAAGATATGTAGGTAATATTACTATTTCAATAATATCATAGCCGTGGAGGTTTTTGTCTTAGAATATTTTCAGGCGATTACATGATAGATAGCTAATGTTACTAGTATAG
>JAQPZY010001407.1:2160000-2365000 GCA_029931535.1 Margaritifera margaritifera | reverse complement strand
CTCTCTCTCACACACTCTCTCACACTCTCACACACACACTCTCTCTCTCACTCTCTCTCACTCTCTCAAAGAGAAAGAACGAGAGAGAAAGTGAAAGGTAGAGGGAGAAAGAGAGAGAACGAGAGAGAAAGAGAAAGATAGAGGGAGAAAGATAAAAGGAAAGAGAGAGAAAGAGTGAGAGGAGTGAGAAAGAGAGTGAAGAGAAAGGGTATAGGGAGCGAAAGAGAAAAAGAGTTAGAGAAAGAGAAAGATAGAAAAAGATAAAGAGAAAGAAAGAAGGGAAATATAAAGTTTGAGAGTGTGAGCGATAGAGAATTAGAGAGAAAGAGGGAGAAAGAGAAAAAGAGAGCGAATGAGAGAAAAAGAGGTAGAAAGAGAAAGAGATAGACAAAATATATAGGCTCTCACACTCTCTCTCACTCTCACTCTCTCTCTCTCTCTCTCAAAGAGAAAGAACGAGATAGAAAGTGAAAGGTAGAGGGAGAAGGAGAGAGAACGAGAGAGAAAGAGAAAGATAGAGGGAGAAAGATAAAAGGAAAGAGAGAGAAAGAGTGAGAGAAGTGAGAAAGAGAGAGAAGAGAAAGGAGAGGGAGAAAAAGAGTTAGAGAAAGAGAAAGATAGAAAAAGATAAAGAGAAAGAAAGAAGGGAAATATAAAGTTTGAGAGTGTGAGAGATAGAGAATGAGAGAGAAAGAGGGAGAAAGAGAAAAAGAGAGCGAATGAGAGAGAAAGAGGTAGAAAGAGAAAGAGATAGGTAAAATATATAGGCGCGATTTTAGTCAGCTTTTTGAAACCGAATGTCGGGTTTAGTCAGATAGGTGCATTAGAGGTATATTAATAGATAGCGTGTGTTAATAGGTATTATTATACTTGAAAAACCTACACGAGGGTGTGTTGGAATTAAATATATATATATATATATATATATATATATATATATATATATATATATATATATATATATATATATATATATATATATATATATATATATATATGTATACATATTTAGTGGAAATATTGACAAAAAATCTTGGCGCGATTTTGGTCATATATGTGAAGCCAACTGTCGCGTTTAGTCAGATAGTCCTCATAGGAGTATTTAAATAGATACGATGTGTTAGTTGGTAGGTCAGATAGGTGTCACACTCTTAAGAACGAGAGAGAAAGAGTGAGCAAAAGAGAAAGTGAGAAAGAGAAAGAACGAGAGAGAAAGTGAAAGATAGAGGGAGAAAGAGAGAGAACGAGAGAGAAAGAGAAAGATAGAGGGAGAAAGATAAAAAGAAAGAGAGAGAGAAAGAGTGATTGAAGTGTGAAAGAGAGAGAAGAGAAAGGGAGAACAAGAGTTAGAGAAAAAGAGAAAGAAAGAAGAGAGCGAAATTGTGAGAGAAAAAGAGTTAGAGACAGGAAAAGAGAAAGAAATATTATAATATTATTATAGCCGTCCGACTTAGACAATTTTCAAAGTCCAAAACTTGGAAGGATACAATAATAGTATAGTGTTGGAGGCCGTCAGCCGCTCTGACTTAAGTGTCAGAACGTTGCCCGGTTCACGCTAGGAGGAAGCCGCCTCCATAGTGAACCACCTGAAAATGTAAAGAGTAAAAATTAGGAACATGATATATGGAGAGAAAGAGTGAGAGAAGTGAGAAAGAGAGAGAAGAGAAAGGGAGAGAGAGCAAAGGAGAACAAGAGTTAGAAAAAAAGAGAAAGAAAGAAGAGAGCGAAAGAGTGAGAAAAAGAGTTAGAGACAGAAAAAGAGAAAGACATATTATAATATTATTATAGCCGTCCGACTTAGACAATTTTCAAAGTCCAAAACTTGGAAGGATACAATAATAATATAGTGTTGGAGGCCGTCAGCCGCTCTGACTTAAGTGTCAGAACGTTGCCCGGTTCACGCTACGAGGAAGCCGCCTCCATAGTGAACCACCTGAAAATGTAAAGAGTAAAAATTAGGAACATGATATATGGAGTAAAAAATGCCAGACTATGAATTAGTATTACCATGAAAAATATAAAATTGACTATAGAAATATATGTGTTCATATTTAGTGCTTAAATATTGTAGTTTAAATAGTGTAGTAATTAACATATGTATATATTAAGACGGATTCTATTTGTAATAGCATAAAAATACAGAATGTTAATTTAGTTATCAAAAAAATATATTTCAATAGGAACAGGTTATATCATTTAATAAATATACATAACTTACCGGTAGAATTGGCGTCATAATACACAACCCAGGCTAAAGGAACGGAATGAAGTGTAGGAAAGAGCAGGCAATTTTTGATGTTTGTCAGAGAGAGAGAGAGAGAGAGAGAGAGAGAGAGAGAGAGAGAGAGAGAGAGAGAGAGAGAGATGGCGGGAATTGGGTCGCTCTTATCAGCGTGGTGTCTCTAAAAGAGCATCTTCCCAATATACCTAACTAAAATTGGGTCGCTCTTATCAGCGTGATGTGTTTAAAAGATCATCATCCCAATATCCCTAAATAAAATTGGGTCGCTTTTAAATGCGTGATGTCTTTATAAGATCATCTTCCCAATATCCCTAACTAAAATATTTCGTTTCAATCAAAACATGTATTTATTCACAGGGCACGCCACTGAGATAGAGAGAGAGAGAGAGAGAACTTAATTAAGGGGGGGGGGGGGGCTGATGACATGTGCACGGACATGTATTTCCATCTAGTCAGTATTGAAAACCCTGACATCGGAAATATAACATGTATGTGTTCATGTCTTCACGCCATTACAAGGAGGAAAAAAACATGTATGTATGAAGGTCCACGTCACCATAGGGCCCCCAAGTATAACACCACCCACCCCCTCACAATTCGAGGAATGAATTCTCGCCTTGATCGCGAGATATTCGATCCCGACCAGTACCATAGTCAAACAAAAGTTCCTGACCTGCAAGTAAATTAAACTTTGCTAGAAAGAGAACATGTGGGCGGTTAGCAATCAGATAAACCTTCGGTTGAAGATTAGCCTTTGCCACCGAATGATTCAATAATCTTCCTTTTATCTTTCTGACGGGGATACCATGGCATGAACATGGAATGTTTCCATCAAGGCAGTATTTGACTTCCTGGTATCTGAAAAAAAACATATATTTATTAGTTGCGTCATCAAATTGAAAATAGCGTGTAATACCTTCTTCATGGGAAATTAAATCTGCGTGGTAGTCGCACACTACCTCCCCAGCAGATATGTTCTTTGCGGCGAAAACGCCATGTCCAAGGACTGTGTCGCCCGTGCTGCGTATAACACACAGAGGCCATTTCTGTTGGTTAATTACTTCAGCCAAATGTTGTAATAACTTCTCGTTGGTGTCGTTCGTCTGTCCACGTTTGTCGCTAGGAACCCAGGTTTTATTGACCATTTCGATCAAACGCAAGGTGTACCAGCCTCGGTTATTGGCATACTCTACTACAGATGAGTGGGATGGTCGAACACGGGTGAACGAGTCGACGATCTCCTTAGCCCTTTTGTTCAAGCGTTCGTATTCAAGATTGTTACGAATCCTCTTGAAATCTTTATCCTTCATCAAATTACAATTGGGTGTGGTACGACAGCGCGATCTGATGTTCATAATGGACGGTATATCAGACTGCGCCGTTATCTTATATGTGCTCTGTACTATTCGGTACAGCTCCTTCACTGAATGGGACGAATGTGTGTCAGATGATTCTAATTTTCGCAGTTTTCTCGCAGAGGGCTCCGTCGATGGTCCAGGATCGGTGGATGTCTCCGTCGATGGTCCAGGATTGGTGGATGTCTCCGTCGATGGTCCAGGATCGGTGGATGTCGAAGGTACTGGAATATTTCGTTGTGTCCATGAGGAGGGGTCAGTTAAGAGGGACATGGCCTCAATGGTTACTTTGATCTGTTCTGGATTAAGATCAACGTAATGGGTTTTGGCCGTATTGTGTGCATGTGCCAGGTATTTGGCAACGTGTTGCTGCTGCTGGTCCGATAACGACTGAGAAGAAATGGTCTCGATCGTATGGCGAGCATCCGTGGAAGAGATACGAGGCAAATGTAGAGCAACCTGTCTTTTGAACAGGTCAGAAGTGGCATTATGAATCCGTCTTCCGTTACGATTTAAGAATACCGTCTGAGGACTGGAGTTGTTGACGAAAAATGGACGTATGTTACATACATAGTCCTTGATCAAACCATACTCTTCTTCGTTCAAAGATAAGGTTGCTACTTGAGTCGTTGCTGTTTTATGGTCAACGACGCAAATATTGTGTCGCTTCTGACCGTTAGACATGGTGATCTCTACCGCCCCGTTAAATTCAGTCAGCGTCATGTTAACATAAACAGACGGCCTATGTGCGTTTTTCAGCGTTATAACTGCATTGAAATACGCATTAACTGTTAGTAAGTTAATACCATTTAGTGATTCTACATCTCGCATTAGCGGAATAGTTGCTGTTTTAAGAGCCTCAACGCAGCGATTAATTTCTGCAATTGAGAATGCTTTTTTCTCGCCACGGAATTGAGCAGCACGTTTTTGGGCCTGACGTTTACTGATGGACTTTGCCATTCCAGAACGTATACCACTAATAGCAGCCTTGATCTGCGGCAAGGCAGCTATTAGGTCCGGGTGTTTTGCGGAAATGTTCGGGCTAGCTTCACAAAATGTTAGAAACATGACCAGACTTTTTATATAATTTTTTTTACTACTTGACGTTAATTCTTCGGGCATAGAAGCAAAGTACTGCCTCAGTGAGTCGGCGTTAGCAAGAACGTCAATATTTTCAACACTTCGGTCAAGATTATAAAGTATACGGTTGACGTTCGCTACCCACCTGGCTCCTGTAATGAGAGCGTGGTATCTGCAGCGTAACCTCCATATACTTTTCAAATGAAGTTAGCAGAGGACAGGCGTTCAAATCAAATTTATTGTAAAAACCGCCCTTCTGCATGGCTAAATTAGTGACATTTGAATAGGTGATACCTTTGGAACCAATCAGTGATTCCCCAGATGAGGAACTTGCAGTGTCTGCAATTAATTTTTCCCTAAGCTGAGATAAGGGCATGTTATTCAAGCTAGACCCAGAACAAGACACCGGACTAGCACATGAAGTTGTTGCGGACCAGGGGCGCTTAACCCCAACCTTACTGGGGTTCTTACCTTTTTTACCTGTATCGTCTGCCCTGGATCCGGAAGAAGATGGTGGTGACGTGGACCCACTTGCCCCAACTGGTGGTGTCCGGACTATTACAACCGGATCGGTTTCGTTTGATGGGGAGGAAGGACATTCTAATTCAAGCACCAGTGGCGCCCCTGTTGGAAAAGAAGAGTCCTGAAACGTGTGTTCAGGGGAGTAGACAAAAAAACCAAGAGGTTCCGCTGTCAATTGACAGGGAGCGGATTGTGACGTAGATGCCACAGGTAAGGGAGATGGTGTACCTAAAGGTTGGGCTGTACAGGGAGCAGACGAAGGTACCACATGCAACGGATTAGTACTTGATGAAACTGGTATACTGTGATTTTTAATGCTGCGGCGTGTAACAATTCCACAAGCATCAAATAATGATAGTATACGAGGAACATCAACGCATGGTATCCCGTCGTCAACAAACCTAGCTATTCCAGTTAGAAATGCCTCGTCCATTATGGACGCTTTACATTTTGAAAACCTGGCTGATACCTCGGACAGGTGTTGCATCCGATCTGTGGTAGTATAACCTGCTGAGTTCGGCATGCATGTTCGCCGTAAATGGAGGGAGAGGTGACTTACCACTCGATGGCATCGGGAGCATGCAGTCGGATTGGGTGTGCTGTGCGACGTATCTGACCTACCTTTGTTCCCGTCTCTGCTGCCAGTCCCCAAAAAACGACCAGTCCTGGGCTCTCTGACAAGTGAAGGCTTTTCCACCACTTTTTTGGGGTCTCTTCCCTTGGAAACAGCCGGTTTATTTACACCCTTACCATTTTTGTTTCCTGCCTCAAGAGCAGGAGTCACACTTGGTGCTGCAGAGCACGACGGTGTGATTCTTGCAGTGGCACCAAGGGCCACTGAACGTATTATCTTTGTCCCCTTACCTTTGGGACTGGTGCCTGCACTTTTCTGACTGGTGCCCTTATTAATTACGGTTTCAATTACCTGAAGAGGCACACTTGGTGCTGCAGAGCACGACGGTGTGATGATGGCTGCAGGAATAAGGGCCACAGCTTTGGGTATAGCAACAATCTTTTTACTTCCCTTACCTTTCGAAAGTTTGACATTAGTGGGAGTAGTGCGTTTCATTGCATTGAAATTATACCTAACACCTATACGTTCACGTCGACCTTTCAAATTTGTATCGGCGTTAAGATTAAGTTTCCTGTACAATGCTGAATATTTCGCTAATGCGGATTGTTTCGCCGGTAATAGCGGAACAGATGAGGTGGTGGGGGTGGTTTTTTTTATTTTTGAGAGGCCAGCTAAAACACTGGCATAAGTAGCAGTCGGCGGCGATTCAATTTCCTTCGCCTCCCTGGGCGTAGTACATTCTGGCTGGTCCTGGGCTTTCCCTCCTTCAGTCCTTTGCAGCTGGGCTGGGAATGGCCGGGCTCCTGATGATGGACCTTGGATCTATAACATAACGGAAGTAGATATACAATTGTACGAACATCAGCACAGAGAATGGCGTGCAGGCATGCGTGCATACATACATAATAGGTGTTATAGCAGAATACAAGATTAGTACAAGTATATGGACCTTTTATATGGATCATAACATGCAGAGATAACGACCTACTTAATAGATGTGTGGATACAAAGCCTAACATGTTTTCTGCATATACGTGTTATCTACATACATACTAATATATGTATATATATACATGCATGCATATATACAGACAGAGATACATACATACCGATATATATACACAAGAAAAGTATGTACATGTACCTGGTATGTAGGCGGATGCATCATCACACTTGGTGTGCTCCTCACTGCCTCATCAATTCTCTGATGTTGTCTCCATCTCTTCACAATAAATCGGCCGGGCGTGGACTTTCCGGGAGCCGAAATCAATGGTATTTTAGCTAGGTCCTCTGCCTTCTTCATGGTTCCGGATTTAGGAATGTTGTCCATGGTAATGCTGTGTTAAAGTTTATTACAATGACGTATACAGCGCAAAGTATATGTGTATTTCATACGAACTATATCTGGCTAGATAATATTACTATTATATATTATTATAGCCATCAGACACTTTTCCAAGTCCAAATACATGGAAGGCTATACTAATAAGATAATAGCAATATTACCTATCTATCATTTAATCGCTTTAAAATTTAATAATAATAATAATAATAATAATAATAATAATAATAATAATACTATTAAAGAACTATTATTTAATCGCTTGAAATGTTTCTAAGTTCAAACATAGCGTGCAATAATAATGTAACCTGTATATATATATATATATATATATATATATATATATATATATATATATATATATATCTGCTAAGTTTCAAATCATGTGATTTTTAAAAGTAAAATATGAATTTGTATTTATTTCATAATTCTAAAGAAGACTACGCCATTGATTTCTATGCGAAATGGAAACTAATAGAAATAGTAATTGTCACAAAGTCGGCTAGTATGTGAATGTTAGTGACTGCGGGTGTTATACCTGTAATTCTAACCGACTATATGTGCTACTGCCTCCTTCATAGGAAATTTCCTCATTTACCGACATTTCCGAGAAATGGGATAGCTTGACTACCCGGTTTTGGACTTAAAAATTTTCAAGCGATTCCATAATAGCTAGGTAGTATTACTATTATAGTATTATTATAGCCCAGCTGATTTTGCACTTAGAAAAAGTTGAAGCGATTAAATTATAGGTACGGAATATTAGTATTATAATATTATTTTAGCCGTCCGACTTAGACAATTTTAAAAGTCCAAAACCTGGACGGCGATAATAATAATAATAATAATAATAATAATAATAATATAGTAATATAGTAATATTAAAGAGCTATCATTTAATCGCTTGAAATGTTTCTTAAGTTCAAAGATAGCGTGGAATAATATTGCAAGATATATATATATATATATATATATATATATATATATATATATATATATAGTGAAGATATTGACAAAATATATCTACGCACATTTGATACGTTTTGTGAAGCCGAATGTCGAATGTACATAGCGAGACGGGCGAGGTTTGTGTATATGTGTGCGTGGTGGGGAGCGGAGAGTTACGATGTATTATGCAATACCCGCGCATCCAGTAAGATTAAGCCGGTTAAGGTATAGTCAAATTTATCCCACAAGCATATTTAAGTGATTAAAGGATAAGTACGGAATATTAGTATTATAATATTATTTTAGCCGTCCGACTTAGACAATGTTCAAAGTCCAAAACATGGACGGCTATAATAATAATAATAATAATAATAATAATAATAATAATAATATGGTAATATTAAACAGCTATCATTTAATCGCTTGAAATGTTTCTAAGTCCAAACATAGCGTGGAATAATATGGTAATATATATATATATATATATATATATATATATATATATATATATATATATATATATATATGTGTGTGTGTGTGTGTGTGTGTGTGTGTGTGTGTGTGTGTGTGTGTGTGTGTAATGCCTAAGTTATGTGATTTTTAAAAGTAAAAAAGTAAATGGATTGAATGATAGGTAGGTAATATTACTATTTCAATACTATTATAGACGTGCATGTTTTGGACTTAGAATATTTCTAAGCGATGAAATGATATATATCTAATATTACTAGTATATCCGTGCTGATTTTGGACTTAGAAAATTTTAAAGCGAGTCAATGATAGCTAGGTAATATAACTCGGATAATAGTATTACAGCAGTGCTGATTTTTGACTTAGACAATTTTCAAGCGATTAAAGGATAGGTACTGTTTAAATACTATTATAGCCATGCATGTTTTGGACTAAGAACATTTTCAAGCGATGAAGCTTGATTACGATAGTATTTCATATTAAATAATAAATCACGTAAAGCTTAAAGTTTATCGGATGTTTGAGAATAAAATATCGATTTGTATGTTTAAAATAGTATTAAAGCGACATGAGGGATTAACTTTTGGTAAAAATGGAAAATAAAAATATTAGTAATTTGTACTGTGAAAGGATTATACCACGTGTGGGAAGTTCTACCTGTAATTATAAGGGGTTTTACCTATTCAAGGGGAGGTAACATATTATTTGAACTACCTGTATTGTCAATATGTCACAGCTAAGTAGCTACTTGTTAAGGGGAGGTAAGATACCGTTATATTTGGACTTAGAAAATTTTCAAGCGATTGAATGATATGTAGGTAATATTACTATTTCAATACTATTATAGACGTGCATGTTTTGGACTTAGAATATTTCTAAGCGATGAAATGATATATATCTAATATTACTAGTATATCCGTGCTGATTTTGGACTTAGAAAATTTTAAAGCGAGTCAATGATAGCTAGGTAATATAACTCGGATAATAGTATTACAGCAGTGCTGATTTTTGACTTAGACAATTTTCAAGCGATTAAATGATAGGTACTGTTTAAATACTAGTATAGCCATGTATGTTTTGGATGTTAGTAATTTGTACTGTGAATGCGTGGAATAATATTGTATATTGCTGAAAGCTTAGAAATGAGGCGATTTTGAAAGAGAAAATATTAATATGTAAGGAGTACACGTTTGTAAAGAAAACAGCACCGTTTATTTTCTATCCGAAATAGAAATTAATATTATCTAGAATTAAAAACCGGCATACATACATATATAAATTAATACATACATCGTTATTGTAATACAAAAATATAATGATGGCTGCAGGAATAAGGGCCACAGCTTTGGGTATAGCAACAATCTTTTTACTTCCCTTACCTTTCGAAAGTTTGACATTAGTGGGAGTAGTGCGTTTCATTGCATTGAAATTATACCTAACACCTATACGTTCACGTCGACCTTTCAAATTTGTATCGGCGTTAAGATTAAGTTTCCTGTACAATGCTGAATATTTCGCTAATGCGGATTGTTTCGCCGGTAATAGCGGAACAGATGAGGTGGTGGGGGTGGGTTTTTTTATTTTTGAGGGGCCAGCTAAAACACTGGCATAAGTAGCAGTCGGCGGCGATTCAATTTCCTTCGCCTCCCTGGGCGTAGTACATTCTGGCTGGTCCTGGGCTTTCCCTCCTTCAGTCCTTTGCAGCTGGGCTGGGAATGGCCGGGCTCCTGATGATGGACCTTGGATCTATAACATAACGGAAGTAGATATACAATTGTACGAACATCAGCACAGAGAATGGCGTGCAGGCATGCGTGCATACATACATAATAGGTGTTATAGCAGAATACAAGATTAATACAAGTATATGGACCTTTTATATGGATCATAACATGCAGAGATAACGACCTATTTAATAGATGTGTGGATACAAAGCCTAACATGTTTTCTGCATATACGTGTTATCTACATACATACTAATATATGTATATATATATATACATGCATGCATATATACAGACAGAGATACATACATACCGACATACATACACAAGAAAAGTATGTACATGTACCTGGTATGTAGGCGGATGCATCATCACACTTGGTGTGCTCCTCACTGCCTCATCAATTCTCTGATGTTGTCTCCATCTCTTCACAATAAATCGGCCGGGCGTGGACTTTCCGGGAGCCGAAATCAATGGTATTTTAGCTAGGTCCTCTGCCTTCTTCATGGTTCCGGATTTAGGAATGTTGTCCATGGTAATGCTGTGTTAAAGTTTATTACAATGACGTATACAGCGCAAAGTATATGTGTATTTCATACGAACTATATCTGGCTAGATAATATTACTATTATATATTATTATAGCCATCAGACACTTTTCCAAGTCCAAATACATGGAAGGCTATACTAATAAGATAATAGCAATATTACCTATCTATCATTTAATCGCTTTAAAATTTTATAATAATAATAATAATAATAATAATAATACTATTAAAGAACTATTATTTAATCGCTTGAAATGTTTCTAAGTTCAAACATAGCGTGCAATAATAATGTAACCTGTATATATATATATATATATATATATATATATATATATATATATACATATATATATATATATATATATATATCTGCTAAGTTTCAAATCATGTGATTTTTAAAAGTAAAATATGAATTTGTATTTATTTCATAATTCTAAAGAAGACTACGCCATTGATTTCTATGCGAAATGGAAACTAATAGAAATAGTAATTGTCACAAAGTCGGGTAGTATGTGAATGTTAGTGACTGCGGGTGTTATACCTGTAATTCTAACCGACTATATGTGCTACTGCCTCCTTCATCAGAAATTTCCTCATTTACCGACATTTCCGAGAAATGGGATAGCTTGACTACCCGGTTTTGGACTTAAAAATTTTCAAGCGATTCCATAATAGCTAGGTAATATTACTATTATAGTATTATTATAGCCCAGCTGATTTTGCACTTAGAAAAAGTTGAAGCGATTAAATTATAGGTACGGAATATTAGTATTATAATATTATTTTAGCCGTCCGACTTAGACAATTTTAAAAGTCCAAAACCTGGACGGCGATAATAATAATAATAATAATAATAATAATAATAATAATAATAATAATAATAATATAGTAATATAGTAATATTAAAGAGCTATCATTTAATCGCTTGAAATGTTTCTTAAGTTCAAAGATAGCGTGGAATAATATTGCAAGATATATATATATATATATATATATATATATATATATATATATATATATATATATATATATATATAGTGAAGATATTGACAAAATATATCTACGCACATTTGATACGTTTTGTGAAGCCGAATGTCGGGTTTAGTCATTTATTTACTGTCGCTCGAATGTACATAGCAAGACGGGCGAGGTTTGTGTATATGTGTGCGTGGTGGGGAGCTGAGAGTTACGATGTATTATGCAATACCCGCGCATCCAGTAAGATTAAGCCGGTTAAGGTATAGTCAAATTTATCCCACAAGCATATTTAAGTGATTAAAGGATAAGTACGGAATATTAGTATTATAATATTATTTTAGCCGTCCGACTTAGACAATGTTCAAAGTCCAAAACATGGACGGCTATAATAATAATAATAATAATAATAATAATAATAATAATAATAATAATAATAATAATATGGTAATATTAAACAGCTATCATTTAATCGCTTGAAATGTTTCTAAGTCCAAATATAGCGTGGAATAATATGGTATATATATATATATATATGTGTGTGCGTGTGTGTGTGTGTAATGCCTAAGTTATGTGATTTTTAAAAGTAAAAAAGTAAATGGATTGAATGATAGGTAGGTAATATTACTATTTCAATACTATTATAGACGTGCATGTTTTGGACTTAGAATATTTCTAAGCGATGAAATGATATATATCTAATATTACTAGTATATCCGTGCTGATTTTGGACTTAGAAAATTTTAAAGCGAGTCAATGATAGCTAGGTAATATAACTCGGATAATAGCATTACAGCAGTGCTGATTTTTGACTTAGACAATTTTCAAGCGATTAAAGGATAGGTACTGTTTAAATACTATTATAGCCATGCATGTTTTGGACTAAGAACATTTTCAAGCGATGAAGCTTGATTACGATAGTATTTCATATTAAATAATAAATCACGTAAAGCTTAAAGTTTATCGGATGTTTGAGAATAAAATATCGATTTGTATGTTTAAAATAGTATTAAAGCGACATGAGGGATTAACTTTTGGTAAAAATGGAAAATAAAAATATTAGTAATTTGTACTGTGAAAGGATTATACCACGTGTGGGAAGTTCTACCTGTAATTATAAGGGGTTTTACTTATTCAAGGGGAGGTAACATATTATTTGAACTACCTGTATTGTCAATATGTCACAGCTAAGTAGCTACTTGTTAAGGGGAGGTAAGATACCGTTATATTTGGACTTAGAAAATTTTCAAGCGATTGAATGATATGTAGGTAATATTACTATTTCAATACTATTATAGACGTGCAATTTTCAAGCGATTAAATGATAGGTACTGTTTAAATACTAGTATAGCCATGTATGTTTTGGATGTTAGTAATTTGTACTGTGAATGCGTGGAATAATATTGTATATTGCTGAAAGCTTAGAAATGAGGCGATTTTGAAAGAGAAAATATTAATATGTATGGAGTACACGTTTGTAAAGAAAACAGCACCGTTTATTTTCTATCCGAAATAGAAATTAATATTATCTAGAATTAAAAACCGGCATACATACATATATAAATTAATACATACATCGTTATTGTAATACAAAAATATAAGTATTTAAATATGACTTACCAATCTGACGCTCAAGAAAATCCAAGAATAAAACAAGTAAATCCAAAGGAATTCCAAAGGAATAGATAATCCAAATGAATCACGAATGAATCACTAAACGGAATGATGTAAAACTAAAGTTTTCCTGACTATTTATTTCACTCGAGCACGTGCTTATTCATTTCGTAACAAAATGATTTTTTCTAAAATGTAACCAATGGTAAGCACGCTTGTATAAGAATATTGTAAACATTCCATTGCATAATATAGACCTTTACCAGAAAATGAATCACACTAAAATGTTCTTTAAACAAATTTTGTATGACAAATATAAACAATGTTAACATTACAGGTATGATTCCAGCAATAAAAGTGGAAACTTTTCATCGTGAAGCCAGTATTTTGGGGAATTTTTAACGCATAGGCTTATTGTTTATGACCTCCTAACCCTCGTCACTCATAATTTTTGTTGCAATTTATTTGTATATGTCTCTATATAGCAGATTAAAAAAATAATATTGTAAACCAAAATTACTTATATAATTTGGTTCTCGTTTTGTAGAAAAGTTGTCTTTTTAAATAATAGCGGTAGTAGACATTTCTGTTGCTCTTGTTTTTCTTGGTATAGAAGCAGGGTTTTTTTTTTTTAAATAACAAGTCCTTAATATTGTAATAAATTTGGGTATGTTCCATTTGTATTTATGTCTCCATTTATAGGTTCGTTAGATTTTAGTGATTAGTTGTTTGATTATGGGAAGTCGGTGTTGGGAAATATTTCCCAGCCCGAGTAATTAGCCAATTTATAGGAACAGTTCTACGAAAATTCCGTGCTATAGTAAATAGTCACGAGACCAGTTCCCGCCAAAAGTTACCAGCCTATGTATTTGATTCAATTGTACACAACGCAGGCGGACATCTTGGGAATTTCTTTTTTAGGGCTGTGGCAGGATTTTGTTACAAGTGAGTATCTTAAATGATTTATACATTGACTTGGAATTAGTATGCTGCCATTGAAGATATTGTCACGTTAGAAATTCGGTACAATTTTTTAAGTATTGCAACTTTTTCTTATATTTGAATGATTGCACGTGCATTCACTGTATGATTGTGTCACACCAAACACAACAACTCAATAACGAGCCCATTTCAAACTAAGTAGTATGAGCGTGTGTATCATGTCACTTTTTATTAGCTATTTGCATGCATTTCCAATCCATTGAAGAATCCCAGCTAACCCTTTCATACTGAAGCCCAATCAGACGTGCAGTTGTGTAGAACTGGATTTTTTTCTCAGTCGGTGGTATAGCAGCATGCAGTGATGTTGGTCAATCTGGCTTTACAGGACAATTTTTGCAAATATTTTTTCAAATTTTTTTTATACCATTTTAAAACATGCAATTTTCTTTAAGGATATATATTTTTTTAACTGAAAATTTTCTGACGTAAGAACTGCAGTTGAAAGTAAAATTATGCAAGCAAACAAACGTGCTTGACAATTTTTATAACTTACTTTAAATTTAATTTTCCTATCTGCAATATTCATTTGGTCTCACCGTATAGTTTAGTATTTTGACCCCCACCCCCAATTTTTAAGGTAGAAGGCATGAGCCTAATTAGCTTATGCCTAGTGTTTATAAATTAACACAGAAGCTAAATCTGTAATATGGTTTACATTTATTTCGAGTTAGGCTTGAAAATGGGTTGACTTGTTTGGTGACTCCATGTCATAGATTGACTAGCATTGGAGATCAAATGCGTAACTTGGGCTGCAAATGAACAGCCAACTTGGCTTACGCATTTATGTATGTCTGCTGCAGCGGTAAGTATCTCAAAATCGAGATGGTTAAGGGATGATGAGAAGTATGTTAATTTTTTTATGATACCAGTGAACTTTAATCATACAGAAGGCGCATACTGATTCTTTGAGCCTCCTTGTTGCAGGAAAATATTCAAAATAGCTCTTTGCTGTCAAAAATGAATGTAGACAAGAGGGGTTGGTGGTAGTGTCGGTTTAGTATAAAAGCCATCAGTTGAACACCTCAGTCAAAATCTTACAAACATGCTTTCCACAAAAATTATTGGCTAGTTTTTATTTTTGTATCTTCCATGTAAAATTGTTCTCATTTTTCTGCAATATGTCATTGTCAGATGAAAATTCACCAAAACAACTGTATCCTGGACTCCCCTATTTTGACGCACTTAAGAACTTACTTTCACCTTTTCAGAAATATACTCCTTTCATAGTGATACCTCTCATTAGTATAGAAACATTAGTTATTTTAGCAAAGCATGCATTAAAAATGACAATGATATATTCCCTAATACTCTTCCTTGATTGCTTTCAACCAGACGACCCCTCGTTGGAAAGTTTGTGTATTACGTCACCCATTATGACGCACTTCACAGAAGTCTATTCTATTAGTGACACCATTGTACATATGCGCGGGAAAAAACTATATTACAGAGGAACATCAATAGGACATAGAAAACTCAAGTTTATGGGAAAAATTACGGACAGAAATTTAACTTGGCATTCCTTAACTTTTCGTACATTTATCATTAATTTGGTTTTGGTACAGATTTTGTCTCAAAAGGAAAAAGAATCAAATTTGGAAAAATCATGATGGTATTAATGTAAAATTGTGTAGTTATAATTATAAAATAATTAGATTCAGCATGTGACCTTTTTTCCAATACTTAATTGGCATTGTGAACATGCAGCACCTCAATCTTTGAATGTACTGTTTTTGGAACATCTAAACTGTTTTGCAACCTTCACAACTTATTTATCCAGAATGCAAATAATCAAAGACAGAAGACATAAAATTACAGGAGAAGGTTTTATTTTCATTATTTATCATTCGTGCCATTATCAAACAAATCTTTAAAAAATAAATTGGTCAAAACAAGTTAAATATCAAGAATGTCTTAAAAGATTATTGAAAATTTACTGTTAAATTAAAATTGCCTAATTATCAGATAAAAAATCCTAATACTTTGATTTAAATAAGCAAAAATGTAAAGGATACTAATTTAATTATGAAATATATTGTAAAAGTATGTTACTTGTAAATTTCCACAAATTATAATAACAAATAACCACCTATGAAAATCAGTTGTGACAGATCCACATGAAACTATAACATTGTACACCTTTCTAAACAGTGTTACTGATGCAGTTATTAGCTGCGAGTCACATTGCCAGCACATGTTGAGTAGCAGACTGGATGCCTATTATGGCGGCAAGTTGATTTGCCCCGTCAGAATAGTTAGTAAGGATTTTAATGAGGACTTGCTGGTTGAAAAAAAGAGAAATAGTGAAATGGCGTTTTTTTCATGGTATGTGTCTTTGTTTCATTTTGCAACCGATAAGGATTTTCTACAAATTTTTCTGTCTGTGTGACTCGATGTTGATCAGTGTACATTAATGTTGTGCTTGTGACATCATTGAAAGATGCGTTCTCTCGAAAACTGGGAGTTTATGACACTGCGTCAAAATAGGGTAGCATCAAAATAGGGTGTGGGACGATAGTGGGACCTTAAGAACTGATGCCATTTTTAAAATCTTGTCAAATCTTATTAGCTGTGCCAAAAATCATTTCCTTATTACCTCTGTGTCTTGAAACTGACACAGTAAGGTATTCCAAACACACACTCCCTATAGATTTGATATATAATACATCATAATAGAAAAAGGGACCTAAGTCAGCACTGTCAGAGTTAACACCTATCTCTTCTGATCCATTCTGGTAATGAACAAAACCTTATAACTTTAATACAAGGTGGTTTAATTGAAGTATTTCATTTCCTTATTCAGTTTATCAATATTTACAGTACATACTTTCTATATATTTCTTAATTTAATGATGATTGCTTTAATTGCATGCCTTTATATTCTTATCTACTCATGATATAATATTTCAATACATAGATTTCATCTTATTTACAGACATTTCAGTTATAATAGCCTATATATACACCACCAATCTAACACTTGCCGAAAAGCAGCAATTTCATGTTATTTTAAGCAATAAAACTCAAAAATCGGACACATGTACAATTTGGCTTGGACCAAAACCTTCAACATGGTATGGAATGATTCGTACACATTTCAGAGGGAAGCGAATAAAAATTAGAACACGTTGTCGGCTAATTTTCTTGCACCATCCTAATGTGTTTATCTAAAAAAATCTACATGTGTCCCATATTTGCCACAATAAAACTTCAATAGAGATTTCACATTTATCTTTGGAAACAACATTGGTTAATAATAAACGACAAATTTGTTGCAACACCGGCAAGTGCACAGGACATTATAGCTTTCCAAAGTGCACAGTGTAAGGTAATAATTACAAATTATTTGCAGTTTTTCTATTTTAAGTACTGTTCTGTTTATGTTGTTGTATTTAAACTATATTCATGTTCCTCTGCAATCTCTTGAAGTCTTTCAGAGAAAACAGAGTTCTTATAGATTGTTTGATTGTTTTTCTTCTTGCGAAGAAAGTATCTATTTCTTTTGTACTGAAAAGTCATTTGCCTCTAACTGTCATCTTTTGCCTTTGTATCAGTTTTGTTTAATTGCTGATA
Organism: Margaritifera margaritifera; assembly: GCA_029931535.1. Taxonomy (NCBI): domain Eukaryota; kingdom Metazoa; phylum Mollusca; class Bivalvia; order Unionida; family Margaritiferidae; genus Margaritifera; species Margaritifera margaritifera. Next base: position 2,347,034 of record JAQPZY010001407.1, on the reverse strand, counting down.
AAATGGATCATGAGATTTAACTTGAATTCCTATGTATTTTGCCAAATGAATGGTAGACTGACCAGATCTGAGTGAAGATGAATGAGTGGCTGAATTACACAAACCAGAAAAATTAATCACACATATGGGGTTGAAAAACTTCAAACAAATGTGATAGTTTTTTTAATTAATAATTAAATTTTCATCTGAGTCTTCTGATGACTGACTGCATTTTTAAAGTTCTGGGTTTTCTTTCCTTGTAGGCCATAAGGTGTATGGTAACACACCTGCCGAAGTGATACTGCTGGCCTGGACAACATCACAGATTTCCTCGGGTGTCTGCCGCACCAGTTGCTGTGGAGTATTCACAGGAGTATCCACATCAACTTCATTGGAGCTTTGGTGAGTTGTGTGAAATGGATGTCCCTTTTTAAATTTTATTTTTCTCCTCTCCTGATTTTGTTTGCATGATTTTTTTGTGCTTTGGATTTGATTCTAGGCATGTTACAATCACTAGCAAAACAAACTTCTCTAAATAGCAGCTTCAGCAACAATATGAGCTGACCATTGTGAAAATGACCCAAATGTGACTTTCTTATTGTTCTTAAAACAATCATTTTCCAAAAATATTGTCTAATCAGCAGTTGGGGTGAGTAAGGGTATAGAATTTCAATGTTTAAGTTTCCCTAATGATGGGGTTAAGTTTACTAACATTGGTCCATATATTTTGGTTACCTGAGGAGTTTCCTCCCTTATACTTTGCCTCAGATTTCTTCATTGTAGCATAGATTTGACCTTCTTCATGAAATCAGTGAGAGAGTGCTGGTCAGTTTATATATGCTGTGCATCGTTCATACTTTTTAAGCACTTAGCATGCACATTTTGCAGTTACTTTACAAGAGAAGCAGCTTGACTTCTTTTACATCTTTTATTCACTACATTTTGAGAGTTCAGAAGAGTTGTACTACTTGTGCTGTGATATATCACTTAGAGCACCAGACACTAACACTGCAGGGTTTATCACCTATGAAAAATGATGAAACTGACATGTAAGGACATTTTAGGTTTAAGTAGGGAAAGCAAAAGATGAAGTATGACGGTGTCTCATTGCTGTTGATGGATATGATGGGTTCTCTGTCATTGACAAATGCAATAAATCATGCCAAACAGACTGTTTTGAATTTTACCTATATTAATGTTGCATTTTATTCAGAATTGCCCACAATTTTGAAACTGAGAAGCTTTTCCCCTAATCAGGCTGGTATGTGAATTCTTAAGGTCTCACTGTACAGTTTCTTATTTTGACCCCCCCCCTTAATTTTTAAGGTAGAAGGCATGAGCCTAATTAGCTTATGCCTAGTGTTTATAAATTCACACAGAAGCTAAATCTGTAATATGGTTACATTTACTTCGAGTTAGGCTTGAAAATGGGTTGACTTGTTTGGTGACTCCATGTCATAGATTGACTAGCATTGGAGATCAAATGCGTAACTTGGGCTGCAGATGAACAGCCAACTTGGCTTACGCATTTATGTATGTCTGCTGCAGCGGTAAGTATCTCAAAATCGAGATGGTTAAGGGGTGATGAGAAGTATGTTAATTTTTTATGATACCAGTGAACTTTAATCATACAGAAGGCGCATACTGATTCTTTGAGCCTCCTTGTTTTAGGAAAATATTCAAAATAGCTCTTTGCTGTCAAAAATGAATGTAGACAAGAGGGGTTGGTGGTAGTGTCGGTTTAGTATAAAAGCCATCAGTTGAATACCTCAGTCAAAATCTTACAAACATGCTTTCCACAAAAATTATTGGCTAGTTTTTATTTTTGTATCTTCCATGTAAAATTATTCTCATTTTTCTGCAATATGTCATTGTCAGATGAAAATTCACCAAAACAACTGTACAGTGAGACCTTTCACCTCCTATATGTAACTGTATGAAATGTGTACCTCCGATAAGTTGTGCTTTTTTGTCGTTGTCAGTAAACCAGTCTCCAGACTGTAAACAAGGGAAAAACATGTAACCGCTGTTACGGTCTCGATACCGAATTAGGTCGCTCTTGCGGAAAACCACATTTCATTGTATGTGATTATATTATTTGTTTTATTTTAAAAGCATAATTGGTGTAGCATAATTCTTTATAGAATGCTGGCATAATGGAATGGGTTATCTCTGTGTCTGTCTGTCTCTCTATCACACACACATGAAGAAAACAATATGTATAGACATTTTAAGTTTTTATTCAGTATGAAAAGAACTGGCAATTTGTTTTTTCTTCTGGCAGCAGATAATAATAATGATAATGATGAAAATATTTCCCACTGTTCACAACAACACTTACAGTAATAACAACAGAGATAGGTATAACATACCTCTTGATAAGAAGCAAAGATTCAAAAGAATTGAATTTTATAAATTGATTTTTTCCCCTTTTTTGGGGGGTACAAAATACACTTTATTTAATTATACAAAAAAATGCGAAACAAACAAAAATAGTACTATTTGTACAAACTTTTAATAATATTTCATCATCATTTTCATAATCTTATATGAAAAAATGTAAACACATTAGTTTAAAAAGACTATTTTTAACTCTCTACACCCCACTTTTCTCTATTTTCACCAACTTCACCCTATTCTGGTTGAAGAGATGTAATTTCGCCCTAATATTAGGGTCCAACTTGGACCATGACTAATTACAATTAAAGTAACTTAGTAGCAATCCCAGGCTTTTGCATGATTAAGGTGACTTCTGGTAAGATAAAGGTAAAATTATGGTTCAGATCTAGTGACACATGTTAAGATGTTAATAGGCTGAGGGTAAAGTTCGGGCAAAAGCCAGTTTTATACTAACTTTCAATTGGATATTTCAAAATAAAAATTATGGCAGATAGCATATCATCTCTGTGTCATTATCAGCCAGATCGCATACATTGGAAATATAGACATATTTTTTCTTCAAGTCACACTTTGCACGTGAAAAAAATATCTCTCTGGAAATCAAAGACTTCTCTGAAAGACGTATTCTTACAGGGCTGAGGAAATTATTTTTTTAACCACTAGTCCAGGACAAGTGGTTTCAGAAAATTAACTAGTCCCACCTTACTCTTTACTAGTCCCACCTTACTCTTCACTAGTCCCACCTTACTTTTCACTGGTCCCAAAATGATAATCACTTGCCGAGATTTGATGAGATGTATGTACTTGATCCATAGAAAAAACAAACAAAAAAATATACAACATAATTATTTCTTAAAAGAATTTATTTTTTCAAAAACATTTGTTGTTATACATTTGGCTTCTTCAGGTTCATGTATATATGTTTTAGCTCATGGATTTGAAAAAATGTCCAGGTATATGTCTGCCACCTGCACCAGCACTAAGCCAGCAGTTGATAGCTGTGTCTGTGTTGAAGTTCTCAAGCTCTGGTCCATTTGCGGAAATGTTCATTAGCATTTGTAAACTCTTTTGGTTTAAGGAATTCCTTAAAGAAGTCTTGATTAAGTTCATTGAACTAAATCCTCGTTCACACTCAGCAGTGGATGGGCTTATAACAAACATGATTTCTAATAGTTTGCATGATTGACTGAGACTAGGTGGAGTATTCACTAAAAGTGTTCCAAGAATTTCAACAGGTGGATCCGGTGACTGCTTCCTTCTGAGTCAATACATTCAAGCCAGGGATAACAAGAGTCAATACATTCAAGCCAGGGATAACAATCAACCCAATGCGGCTGAAAATGTCTGTCTCTTAGTAGTGTCATATTTGACATTTTTTGCCATCACAGACTGTTGCTTATGTCTCTTTGGAGAAATAGCTACCGCACACTCAGTATCAGTCTTACGTTTTATCCCTCCACTTTCAAACAAATTTTTCTTCTCCAAATCGCTGTTATTACCTTCCTTGCGAAAATAATTTGGCAAACTCATTTTATCCACAGAGTATCTATCTAGCTTGCTTGATCACATACTTCTAAAGTGATCATAACATACATTTTCTCTTTTAAATACGAACAGAGACAGCTCATTAATTAGTGTAATTGTTTTGCTTCAAACGCAATATCGCATGTGGAAGTTAATCATCTGTATAATCAATTAAAAATTAAAGAATCATTACTGTCATTTAATCAGTTCATAAAAGAAACCAACACTGATGTCGGTAAAGTACCTTTCATTAATTTAATTACACTGACTCACTGGATTAAAATCATAGTGAGCCGCTCGTGATAATCTGGCTTGAGTAAACTCAGTGCAACAAAGCCGCTTAAAACACTACTAATTGATCATACTGGCTTTCTTTTGTTTGACGTGTTTTGATTTGCCGATAATTTGGTTGCTTAGTCCAATATGCAGTCAAGCGGTAACAGGATGTAAATGTATACACGAAGAGGGGTAGAATCAAGTATTCAGTATGCCCGGAGGGCATGATTGGCCAAATAAAGGTAGATATAGTGTTTAACACAAGTCTATTCATTCCTGATTATTTAATGCTCTGCACCTTAACTGTCATCAAGAAACTTTTAGGCAAAAATTATTGATCACTATGGACTTTTACAGTGATGATCAGGTACTAAACTGGGTCAAGATTAGAGCATGTCGGGTCTAATTGTCGCAATATAGGGTAGTACAATTTTTTCCGACATGCGTAGCTTTCATTGTGATGGTTTTTGAAGACTACACCTGGTATGCTTCGGAATGAATACGACTATAGTCACACCCTCCCATTTGTGTGTACCCTGCTACCGATTTTAAAAACGAAAAGCGTCAAAGATATGAAAAATGCACACAACTTCGTTGTTTCATTCATCAATTTCTAATTTCAAACCTGATTGTCGCAAGGACACGAAGTTAAAGCAATTATTTCTTGGGACACCTAAAACAATTTTTTTTCTTGTACTGATCGATCGGCGTATTTTATCAATCGTAACCTCATGTAAAATAAAACAGGACTTCGTGGTTAAGGGACTCTCATTATGAATTATTACATGGAAATATTATAAATTATTACAATTTGTTTGAAGAGTCAATAAATATATTGAATTTTCTCTGCTTTCTTATTATTTCTATCAAATTAAAATATGTATAATTTAATCAGACAATGACAAGAACTGAGCATTAGCGGTATGTTATACCCATTCAACAATAACTTCTCCCTATTGTGCTCTAGTTTACTGTTGTCAGTTTATGCATTATTGCATTAAAATTGTCGAAAGTCACCTGTAAATTAATGGGGAGTTTTTTTCCTGAAAATGGAAATACCTAATTCATTACAATGTGATACCAGGATGAGAACAATGAAAATGGTATTTATTTCAACTCGAACATTTATTGTACGCATGTTTACATCATGGCGTCACCACATGCACATTGAAGATTTTACTTGTGATGAATGAAGCACATACATTTGATTTGAATCATAGGCACCTCTGCACTAAACTTAAATAATATCTTTAAAATACGATAAAGAAGTTTAAGAAATAATGCTTTTAAAATAAAAACTCCGTGGTAGTTTGCTTTGATGTAAGCGACCTTAAATAAGTCCTGTTTACTCAGTTACGGTAATCGTGCTAATATTACGCAGTAGAAGCCAATCACACATCAAATACCGGCATTGCTGCCGGACAAAATTCCTCTTTACCCAAGCCAATTTCAGGGTTTTAACAATTAACTGGCCTGGATTGCTGTCGGAAAACAAAAGACAAATCCACCAATTATAAACAAAGGAGACGCCAAAACAACCAGCTTGCCAAAACCAAAAGTTAAAGGAATAATGCATGGAAATTATCATTTTGTGAAGCCGAAACACTAAACTAAAATGGATCAATGATGCTCTTAATTGATCTATTCAGAATTTTAACATATATTATATATGACATGTTATTTGAATTTATGCTGGTTATGTGCTTTATAAAATTAAACACGCGTGCCTTTTCATATAGATTACATCACTCTGTAGGATCACTTATACCACTGAAAAACAGTAACTGTTGAGCGCATGAATCCAAATAAATGAAACAGCAATGAACGTGTAGCTGAAATGTAATCTAGAAGAATGCGATTTGGTAAAATGATGAATAAAGCAAAATCTGCATCAAATATTTTTGGGAATAAACAAGGATATAAGTGACGCCAAGTACGATTTGCACTGTGTCAGTACTGTACACTCTAGTACAGGTCTTCCCTTAAATGTAAGCGGCCCGTGAATTGTGAAGTCTTTATTTACCTTTATTTTAAATCATGTTAGAGAAATCTGAAAATAAGCACATGCAAAATAATATTATAAACAAGCATAGTAGTGTATAACAGTTTATTGACGAATGACGTGGTAATTGAACGAGCTGGTCACTGCTGTGTGACGTATGGCGATCTTCCCAATTTTGTCTTTACATTTTTTTGTCTACAAGTTTTGGGACACCGAAAATTTTATATATTTTACAGGCATATAAGTCTTGGGATAAGAAAAAAAATAATTATTTTTTCGTGTCCCAAGACTTACTGTGATTACAGTAATCAAATTCTAAAAACGACGCCCATTGCTGAAGTAGTCGGTACTGAATGCAGGGATGGTGCTGGCTTTAAAAAAGTTGTCGCCAAAAAAATCGCAAATCTCAATATTTTGTCACCAATTTTCAAAAAGTGTTGCAAGCAAGGAGTAAGTATATTTCCATGTCTATTAATGTGGTAGGCAATGAAAATTGAAAAAGATGGAGTATTTATTACTTTATTGACAGCAAACAATACAATACCACAATATTACAGAATAAATCATTGCATGACTGTTTTGTGTGCTTTTTGTTTTGCATATTAAAATGTTGTTTCATAAAAATAATAAAATCGAATGTCACATGAGTATGCATCGTGCCCACTTGCTGAATGCAGTTTCACCTTCACATTCGTACGTGCCGATTCTCATTAGGTTATCTCTCTTTGATGTACTTAACTTAAGACAAATTGGGTTGTTCCACTTAGTGTACTTTACCTATGCAAAATTAACCTAATGGGCTCTCCCTCAGCATTGCTCAAAGAATTTGACATGACACATCACCCAAGCTATTGTGAGTCAATTCAATAAATCTCTGAAAGGTGTCTGTTTATCGCTGACCGCCTTACCTTTTAATTGTCTTTAAACAGTTGTATAAACTAACCGACTTTTTATCATATTAAATGATACACTGTATTCAGTTTATTATAGACTTAGTATTTGTAAATTTCTTGTGTCGGCTGAACAGTATGTACATGTTTCAATATAGTTTTCTAAAGTTTCTAAAGTCTACTGTTCAAGACTAGTTTTCTTTATATATTTTCTTCTTTCTTTTTTGCCCGCACTGACACATGGATAATCAGCACACGGAAAATCGCGAGTATGCCTCCTATGTGTATACAATTTATTGAAAATAGTTTACCTCTTATAGGGCAAGAAAGCCTTATACATGAATACATTTGCGTAAAATCAATTTATGTATGAGAATAAAGGGTAACCTTGGAAATATTCAATCGAGAAGGACCTAATCGTTTGAATGTACAAATTCTTGAAGATTGTCCGAAAAGTATGAAACACATATCACAGAACATCAGTTTTAATTTTCTATCATATCTCTGCCATGGACGCCCACATTTCCAAAAAAAAAAAAGGATTAGCGGTCGTTTGGTCGATTGTAGCTATAGTATGGGCCCATTCCATCCTGAATCGTGCACCACTGTATAAAACGTGCACATGCTAAATGCCATGTAAATATGAATTACATATTTTTTACACCTTTTTTTTTACTAAATCAGTGATGAATACAAATAAAGATAGAAATGTAAAATCAAATAGTTAATACTTTTATTGTAAGGTGCACGGTTGTGATGTGGATCTGTACTGTATTACCATACAAGATGTCAACTACTTTAATGACTATGACTATAATAAATGGATACAAAACAACATTAACAAAATTCTCTAAATCATATGTCATTCTCTAACTCATAAATATGTCAGATAATTAGATTATAGATTTTTATCATTTTTATATCATATGTTAAACATTCCACAAAAAATGCAGTATGAACATAAGTGTCTTCACCATCTAAATATATTTAATTCATATTTACATGGCATTTAGTATGCCAGCAGTTTGATTAACATTTTAAAAGAGCTTGTACATTTAATGTAGACATTATAATTATTATTATTATTATTGATCTTGTTCAAAATACAAATAATTCCTAAATATAAGTATAAATGTCTGATAAACATATAAATCATTATTATTAAAATTTATTTTACAATCTGATTAAATTTCTTAATTTTAAAATTGTGATACAAAATATCAGCATTATTATACAATATTATTTCTGTTTTTATTTGTATTCATTTTTGATCTGGGAAAAAAGTATTGTCATCTGAATATTTTAATTATTATTTGAATTATTACTTATTCTGCATGCATGTGTATATTTTCTTTTTTTTTTTTGTTTTGGTCTTCTATAATAATAATAATAATAATAATAATAATAATAATAATAATGTATAAATTTCTTGCTATTTTAAATGTACTTAATTAAGATTTTTACAAAAATATTATAATGCTATTTTTATTCAGACTTCATTATTTTGGAATGTGTGGCATATAATTAAAAAAAATGATAAAGTCTATATTCTACTTACATTACATTTTTATGATTCAGATAATTTTTTTCACTGTAGTTTCGTAGCCTTTATTTGAATTTTACTGATTATAGCGGATGATATTGTGCACGTTTTATACAGTATAAATGTACCGACTTTTAGTTTTATCTGCGCGAGGATCCACATCGCAACCATGCACCGTACGACGTGTTTTAGGCAGTGCTTGTACTATAAATAGCATTTTCTTTAACATTGCACTCGCCGTTAACAACTTTATTTTTGCAAATTAAAAAAGTATTCGTAGACGGCACAAGGTTTGGTTTGAAATTTTTTAAGGTATAAAGAGATTAAATAATCCTCAGCTAGATAGTAACTGGCCCAGGTAAATACTTTCGAAGACCGAAGGTGGTGTACGATTCAGAATGGAACGGACCCATACTAAAGTCTGGTAGCATGACTATTGGAGTGTATCACCGCATACAGTACTCCGGCCAGATGTCAGCATAAGCGGTCGATATGAACAAATGATTTGTTTATGTAACAATAAAGAGATTCCAGTGCATTGTATACCCAAGTTTGTGGCTTCCTTTCGTGGTGCCTTTGAATTCCTGCACTCCAAACCCAAGATTGTATATACAAGTTTTAACAGCCAAAAACATTGTCGCCAAAAAAATCACCAGATGGTATATTTTGTTGCCAATCAGGAAAAAAAATCGCAATTTGCAACATTGGCGATGCACAGCGCGATCCCTGGAATGCATTCATGACCTGTATGACTTTTACTATAGCATTAGCGTGCCAACATGTCTGCGACATGTGATCTCGGTAAATGTAAGAGAAAATTAATGAAGCTTGTGTTTCCCTTGTTCCCATTTTTATATGTAAAAATAAAGAAAATGTATACCGATAAATATTTGCTTATTAATTGGTAGTTTGCACTGGGGACTCCTTGTTTGCACTGGGGACTCTTTGTTAAGCATTATCGTCAGTAGTATTCTAAAGGTTCTCAAAAGACGTGTACCCTCGGGTTTTGACACTTGGAATTTAAGTGTGACCACCCGTACAGAAAAATTTCACCAATTCACATGAGCTGCTCATGAGCTTCACATGAGAACCTTGTTAGAAACGTATGCAAATTGGGTAGATTTTGCAAGCTTATGTGTGCAGTTTGTTAGATCTTGTGAGCCATTGAAAAACTAACCAAATTTTCTCATGTGCAGATTTTGCTCACTTGAGAATTTGAATGTTCACATGAGAATGTATGACTTAGAAAACATTCTTTCCCCTTACATCTGACTATGTTTGAAAATAAGGTTGAGTTCTAATTTCTCATGTGAGTCATCACGTGAGAAATTTGGACTTCGATTCTGATCAGACACATTTTAGATTTGTTCTAAGTTGTTTTTTCTCATGTGAGTTAGAGACCCATCCCATTCTTCCAGCATTCTATAAAGAATTATGCTTCAAGAATTTTACTTTCAAAAACCAAATCAAATAATAAAATAAAATCACATAAGATTAAATGTGGTTTTCCGCAACTGAGACCTAATCCAGTATTGAGACAATAACGCCGGTTATTTCCCAATGTTGTAACCATATTGAAGTAACTTCTCACGTGTTTGCTCTACCTGTAGTTTACCATTGTCAGTTTATGCATTATTGCAGTAAAATTGTCAAAAGTCACAAGTAATTACATTTTCTGACTTGAAAATGTAAAGACCTGTTTCATTAAAATGTGGTACCAGTATTACAACAGCGAAAATAGTTTTGGTTAATCGCTCGGATTTATAGTGACCTTGTTGACATCATGGCCTCACTGCATGTACATGTACGTTGAAGACTTCAACTTGCGCTGAATGAAGTACATCTCTTGGTTTCGAATCATAGGCACCACTACACTAAACTTCAGTAATGTCTCAAAAATACTCAGGGAATTTTGTCCAAATGCCAGTACCCCTTTGTTCTACAACATTACTCCTTTTATGGCCTTTTACTACATAACATTAGCATGATTACCATAAATATGTACTTATTTAAAGGTTGCTGACATCAAAGCAAACTACCATTATTATTGCAATTATTTTCAAAGCATTAATTCTGACACTTCGTTATAGTATTTTTGAGACATTACTGAAATGTTCTCTTGTGTTCTGAGAACACTGTATTCTACAGTTCTTCAATTTTCTTGATCTGTACCATCCTGTATGGACTTTTCACCAGACCTGACATAAAAATTATGAATGTATTACCCTTTTTGGAAGATAGAATCTTACATTTATTATATTTTATGTTGCCAGGTGCTTTTTAAATGCATTCATTTCTCATTAACAACTCTGTGTCAAGGTATTAGTTTCCTTGGATAGGTTAGCTCCCCTAGTCCATTTTTTTTAAAATGAACTAACAGATCTCATAGTAACAAAATCTGAACTTTAACACTCTATTGGTATTTTTGTTTTATTATATTACAGTTAGGAATCATGCAAAGAGATCTTCCTCTCAGAATATATTGTATTTGTACACATATTTTGTCTGATACATTGTTTACAATTATATTTTACCTGTTAATCATTGTTTTCTTTTTTCTTTACATGACTTTCCCCCATGAATTATGCAATGAAAAATAGGAAACTAAATTGATTGATAATGTTTATTTTAATATTGAATGATGATGAATTTCTATTTACCTCTTTTGTTCGGTGGAATGCAGATCAGCCTCTAAATCTTTGGTTTGAGTTGGCCATAGGAACTTGTACTGCATTGAAACTTCCTGTTTCTCAATATCAAAGTGTGAACTTGGTCTTTTTGTGACAATATTGTACTTTTCCTCCGAAAGTCTTTTTTTTTTATATAGTTTTTGTGACGTCAGTATCTACAGTTTTCTCACTTGTTACACCCTTGGTATGAGGAATATTTCCTGGTCTGATGTGAAACTAAATTCTCGCATTAAGACAACCTTTGATTTTCCTCTGTACTTTTGACATTTTTGACATGGTAAAATAACTAGTTTATGTTTTGAGTTTCAAAGTGTGAATTCAGTACCTGCTTAGCACTGTTAGAACTACATTCAGCACTGTTTATATTGTTTCTTTACATCAATGGAAGCTAGTATCAGTTTACAGTCTGGCCAGACTTGCATTTTGCCTCAGATTCCAAACCTCTACATTTATCAATTTTTCATGTGACAAGTGATGAAAAATAAAATAAACCTGTTGGGTGCCATAAATGCTTCTTAATATATGATTCAAGAAAACATTATCTCCAGTTAAGGAAATTTTAGGCAACCAAAATATGATCTTTATACCAGAAATTGATGAAAATAGGGGGTTGTGTAATTTGACACCTCTTATTACATAATGTTTATAAGTGGATATTTCATGCATGCATATCTGAATGGCAGACACAGGAAATAAGGAAAAACATGAGACAAACTATTACAATCACTGCATTAAGTTATCTACATCTATAATATATGAAAATGGTAAACATTCTTGAAATACAACATTCATTCTGATCATCTATCAATATTACCATTTAGTGTGCTTAGAATATCACCCAAGTTAGTATCCTTTTTTCCTCTCTCATTTTGGTGATGATGTATGCATTAGATTTAGTCATTCTTAGTATTGATTTAAAGGAAATTGGTTATTGTTTAGAATATGAGCATTATAGTGTGGTTGTCTGTGTGTATTTTGGCGACAGTGCACAGTGAGTAATGAGGCATTGGTGCTGATCCGGAAGTGAAATCTGTGACTCATTGCACGTTGCTTTGTTTACAGTCCAGCCATTCACAAGAATGCTGGTTAACCTTTGACAAGAACTTCAGCGTGAGTTCATCTTTGAAGATACTTTACAGCAACATATGATTTATTAGGATTTGGACACAGTGGAAAGTTCAGTACTGACAAACAAATGTAGAGACTATATAGGAAAATTAATTGTGGTCTGATTCCTGTCTGTAGATAGGCTATAAAAGTTTAAATTGTTATCCTGAGTTTATTATTGAAGGTAGATGCATGAAATTTGGACATTTTGTGTATATAACTTTTAAAAATAGAACTATGAAATGAAAAATTAAAAAATTAAAATATTTGTAAAAATTTAAATTTAAATTAATTTTAAATTTTTTTTTTTTTTTTTTTTTAATGCACCCTGTGGGGTTGATACTCATTATTATCAGCATGTATGTATTTCTACATCTTATACAAGTTACAAAGGCGGATATTTTTGAAATTCTGTCAGAGAAAATCTTGTTCAAATCTGTGCCAGCACCTAACAGTATTTGTATACTTTGGACAGGCAATGTAGCATCAAATAGGTTATATGGGCTATTGTCATATAGGGACCCTGAGACTAACATTTGGAAAAAGAAACCTGTCCATAGACTGGCATTCACAATAAAGATGAGAAGTGTAAACATTTCAAAAGAGTTAGATGCATCGCATTTATGCCACAATAGTTTGTGTGTGTGAATGCGGATCACCTCAGCCTGGCACCCTATCATATCAACAACAAATAGGCAGTACTGCATAGGATATGGGAATTATTTTGGACATGGTGAATTTCCAAACTGCATGCTACAGTTGAAATTGTGATATGGAAAAATTACAGGTATAATATGCCCTGAAACCCACCCCCCTACCTACATCCATATAGAAATGTACATTAGCATGACATGGCTGGCTTGCTGGTTGCATGGTTAAATGGGATTAGTTGATTGATTGATTGATTGATTGATTGATTGATGAATAGATTTATGCATTGATGATTGTTTGTTATGAGTAAGGAGGATATAAGGAAGAAAGAGAGACTGGTCTTTATTTTATTTCACTATTCTGGTATGACAGTTTTATCTTAAATCATACATACACTATTCCATTCATTCATTCATTCAATGCTACATTCATTCATTCATTCATTCATTCATTCAGTCAGACAGTCAGTCAATCAGTTCATGTTATTATAGAATATGTTTGTTTGTTTGTTTGTTTGTTTGTTTGTTTATTTCTTTATTTATGTCTTGATATTCTGAGAAAACTGTTTTCGACCTCTCCATAGGTCTCATCAGGTGGTAGCAGGTAACACAACTGCACATAACATGCGTTGTGTTACCTACGGATTTCCCCACGACAGTTTTCCTTTCTGTATTATGTGTTTTTCATTGTGTCTTTTGGGCACTGTCCTTTTGTACATGGACTAAGATCCTCTTTTCTGTCTGCAGTGTCATTGGCTCCTGGTGAACCTGTGCATAGGAGTGATCACCCTTGGAATGACTGTGCAGCATGACTTCCTGTTCTGGGCTGAGTTCTGTACCTTAGATGAGCCTGTATCATATATCCCTGTCTTTCCAGTACACATTTCCTGTTTTCCGGGTACTTTGGATACAAATGATGGTAAGTACAGTGTTTTGTCCATTTGATCCAGTGATCTCAAAGTACTTGGTGAAAGTATACCCCCAAGTGTTTTACTTTTGTTTTCAGAGATGATCCAAGTCTGTTATTGAGTCTGTGTATTGTTGAATGCACTCTTGCCTCAAAGTTTCTTGAATAGTTGACATTTTTAGGTACGGAAACACTGATTGATCTGTTCACAGCCTCACATTTCTGCGTGTTCGTATTAAGTTGCAGTCTTTGTACAACATCACAGGAAAGTTTCATTTTCAGCACTTCCAGGAGAATATTCTTATCACTTTCTGTCATGTTTAGATGAGTCACTTGATGAGGGCCCATTGTCTGCCATATCCATTTCATTTAGCTGTACAGTAGCTTGACCTACAATGTTGGAAGCCCTTTGCATAGATATTCTACTAGGTGGTGGAATGTAAGAGGCTGCAAGTAGGTATCTAGCCCTGGTGTTGCCCATTGGTGTATCCTGTAGTCCAGCTTGAAACGTCATATTTACAGCAGCAGGATTTGGCCCAGGTTTAGCTGTTTTTATCTCGTCATACAGCTAATACTCTGGTGACTTAAAACTGCAGTTTTTACATATCATAGTATGCTTCCAAGCAAGTCCCCATTTTGTTTCATTAGCAATTTTGAAATCAGGTCTCAGATCTGTTGTCTTGATTTCCATGATGATAGATGATATCATTCCAGATTTCCACATTTTTATTCATACAGATCATACATGTCCCCTCATGCTGATTCACTTCTGTCTCTTTCAGGGTCAGTCTTGCTTTGGATGATGGCCATAGAATTCTAGCAGACCCAGGTGTGCCATTACAGTCTGGTGCCACAACTGACTGGAGACCCCCACCTGTCGGCTTCGTCACTGCCATGAGAGAGAACTTGTCTGCATCCATTCTTCTGGTCACTTGAGCAGATGCAGCACTGGAACTTGGTAGAGTATCATCAGTCAGAAATCTGACCCCTTTGTTATGTGGAATATTTCCTGGTTTAAAAAAAGTTTTCTTCTTCTTGGTGTACCCTTTCATGGTTTCAGATAAAATAACTGCATGTAAAAGTACAAGAATTATCCTCTCTCCCCCTTATATAACTGGGAAAAGGTGTGCTGCCCTGGTATCATATAACTTCACGAACTCTTCAATACCATTGGATCCCTAGCATCTAAGAGCTCCTCCCCTTAAGGGGTGAAAATTACATCACTACCTTAGTTACTACCCCTAACTAGCGTATTCAGATGCTACCAGATTTCAGGTGCTACCTATTATTGACAGGCCCTGGTTTAATTACTTCACACCTGATAAGGAAAACCATTGATGTTTGTGATAAAGGATTGGAGACATGTTGCAAAAGAACCAAATTTGTCAACTTGAGTTTTTAAATTTTCATGATAATTTAATTTAAATTCAAATTTTTAACTAAAAATATGTATCATATTTTAAAATTGACTCTTCACAGAGAGTTTAGCAGCCAGGTTTAATTTCTAGTAATTTCCAGATTTGTATGAGGACTAAAAACTAACTACAGTTTATTTCAAGTGTTTATCTTAATTAATAAATTCACCATTCAACTTTAAGTTTTGTGCATTGTTCACAGTCGGCCATTTTGAAATTCATACTGTTTGTAATACAATGGTGTCCGATAAAATTTATATGCATGCATCAAATTCATTGAAACTTTGCAGCAGTATTTCAGACACATTTATATGAGTTTTTTTCCATTCAGGTGAAAATGTCTGACCCTGATAGGAATCAGGACACAATTAATACTTCCGGTTCAGTACCTACGAATGTAGTCCGAGTCTATTTTTAGATCCTTTTTTCCTCTCTCATTTTGGTGATGATGTATGCATTAGATTTAGTCATTCTTAGTATTGATTTAAAGGAAATTGGTTATTGTTTAGAATATGAGCATTATAGTGTGGTTGTCTGTGTGTATTTTGGCGACAGTGCACAGTGAGTAATGAGGCATTGGTGCTGATCCGGAAGTGAAATCTGTGACTCATTGCATGTTGCTTTGTTTACAGTCCAGCCATTCACAAGAATGCTGGTTAACCTTTGACAAGAACTTCAGCGTGAGTTCATCTTTGAAGATACTTTACAGCAACATATGATTTATTAGGATTTGGACACAGTGGAAAGTTCAGTACTGACAAACAAATGTAGAGGCTATATAGGAAAATGAATTGTGGTCTAAGGCCTGTCAGTAAGGAAGGTTATAAAAGTTTAAATTGTTATCCTGAGTTTATTATTGAAGGTAGATGCATGAAATTTGGACATTTTGTGTATATTGACTTTAAAAATAGAACTGTGAAATTAAAAATTATAAAATTTAAATATTTTTTTAAATTTAAATTAATTTTTAAAATAAATTAAAATTTTAAAATGTTTGTAAAAAAAATGTACATGTATTGAGCCTATGGGGTTGATACTCAGTATTATCACCATGTATGTATTTCTAC
Organism: Margaritifera margaritifera; assembly: GCA_029931535.1. Lineage (NCBI taxonomy): Eukaryota > Metazoa > Mollusca > Bivalvia > Unionida > Margaritiferidae > Margaritifera > Margaritifera margaritifera. Next base: position 2,330,584 of record JAQPZY010001407.1, on the reverse strand, counting down.
ATTTTATAGAAGTTGCAAAGGTGGATATTTTTGAAATTCTGTCAGAGAAAATCTTGTTCAATTCTGTGCCAGAACCTAACAGTACTTGCATATTCTGGACAGGCAATGTAACATCAAATAGGTTATATGGGGTATTGTCATATAGGGACCCTGAGACTAACATTTGGAAAAAGAAACCTGTCCATAGACTGGCATTCACAATAAAGATGAGAAGTGTAAACATTCCAAAAGAGATAGATGCATCGCATTTATGCCACAATAGTTTGTGTGTGTGAATGCGGATCACCTCAGCCTGGCACCCCATCATATCAACAACAAATAGGTAGTACTGCATAGCATATGGGAATTGTTTTGGACATGGTGAATTTCCAAACTGCCTGCTACAGTTGAAATTGTGATATGGAAAAATTACAGGTATAATGATATGCCCTGCACACCCACCCACCCACCTACATCCATATAGAAATGTACATTAGCATGACATGGCTGGCTTGCTGGTTGCATGGTTAAATGGGATTAGTTGATTGATTGATTGATTGATTGATTGATTGATTGATTGATTGATTGATGAATAGATTTATGCATTGCTGATTGTTTGTTTTGAGTAAGGAGAATGAAAGAAAGAAAGAGGGACTGGTCTTTATTTTATTTGACTATGCTGGTATGACAGTTTTATCTTAAATCATACATACACTATTTCATTCATTCATTCATTCATTCATTCATTCATTCATTCATTCATTCATTCATTCATTCATTCAATGCTACATTCATTCATTCATTACTTCATTCAGTCAGTCAGTCATTTCATGTTATTTTAGAATATGTTTGTTTGTTTGCTTGTTTATTTCTTTATTTATGTCTTGATATTCTGAGAAAACTGTTTTGACCTCTCCATAGGTCTCATCAGGTGGTAACAGGTAACACAACTGCACATAACATGCGTTGTGTTACCTACGGATTTCCTCACGACAGTTTTCCTTTCTGTATTATGTGTTTTTCATTGTGTCTTTTGGGCACTGTCCTTTTGTACATGGACTAAGATCCTCTTTTCTGTCTGCGGTGTCCTTGGCTCCTGGTGAACCTGTGCGTTGGAGTGATCACCCTTGGAATGACTGTGCAGCATGACTTCCTGTTCTGGGCTGAGTTCTGTACCTTAGATGAGCCTGTATCATATATCCCTGTCTTTCCAGTACACATTTCCTGTTTTCTGGGTACTTTGGATACAAATGATGGTAAGTACAGTGTTTTATCCATTTGATCCAGTGATCTCAGAGTACTTGGTGAAAGTATACCCCCAAGTGTTTTACTTTTGTTTTCAGAGATGATCCAAGTCTGTTATTGAGTCTGTGTATTGTTGAATGCACTCTTGCCTCAAAGTTTCTTGAATAGTTGACATTTTTAGGTACGGAAACACTGATTGATCTGTTCACAGCCTCACATTTCTGCGTGTTTTGTATTAAGTTGCAGTCTTTGTACAACATCACAGGAAAGTTTCATTTTCAGCACTTCCAGGAGAATATTCTTATCATTTTCTGTCCTGTTTAGATGAGTCACTTGATGAGGGCCCATTGTCTGCCATATCCATTTCATTTAGCTGTACAGTAGCTTGACCTACAATGTTGGAAGCCCTTTGCATAGATGTTCTACTAGGTGGTGGAATGTAAGAGGCTGCAAGTAGGTATCTAGCCCTGGTGTTGCCCATTGGTGTATCCTGTAGTCCAGCTTGAAACGTCATATTTACAGCAGCAGGATTTGGCCCAGGTTTAGCTGTTTTTATCTCGTCATACAGCTTATACTCTGGTGACTTAAAACTGCAGTTTTTACACATCATAGTATGCTTCCAAGCAAGTCCTCACTTTGTTTCATTAGCAATTTTGAAATCAGGTCTCAGATCTGTTGTCTTGATTTCCATGATGATAGATGATATCATTCCAGATTTCCACATTTTTATTCATACAGATCATACATGTCCCCTCATGCTGATTCACTTCTGTCTCTTTCAGGGTCAGTCTTGCCTTGGATGATGGCCGTAGAATTCTAGCAGACCCAGGTGTGCCATTACAGTCTGGTGCCACAACTGACTGGAGACCCCCACCTGTCGGCTTCATCACTGCCATGAGAGAGAACTTGTCTGCATCCATTCTTCTGGTCACTTGAGCAGATGCAGCACTGGAACTTGGTAGAGTATCATCAGTCAGAAATCTGACCCCTTTGTTATGTGGAATATTTCCTGGTTTAAAAAAAGTTTTCTTCTTCTTGGTGTACCCTTTCATGGTTTCAGATAAAATAACTGCATGTAAAAGTACAAGAATTATCCTCTCTCCTCCTTATATAACTGGGAAAAGGTGTGCTGCCCTGGTATCATATAACTTCACGAACTCTTCAATACCATTGGATCCCTAGCATCTAACAGCTCCTCCCCTTAAGGGGTGAAAATTACATCACTACCTTAGTTACTACCCCTAACTAGCGTATTCAGATGCTACCAGATTTCAGGTGCTACCTATTATTGACAGGCCCTGGTTTAATTACTTCACACCTGATAAGGAAAACCATTGATGTTTGTGATAAAGGATTGGAGACATGTTGCAAAAGAACCAAATTTGTCAACTTGAGTTTTTAAATTTTCATGATAATTTAATTTAAATTCAAATTTTTAACTAAAAATATGTATCATATTTTAAAATTGACTCTCCACAGACAGTTTAGCAGCCAGGTTTAATTTCTAGTAATTTCCAGATTTGTATGAGGACTAAAAACTAACTACAGTTTATTTCAAGTGTTTATCTTAATGAATAAATTCACCATTCAACTTTAAGTTTTGTGCATTGTTCACAGTCGGTCATTTTGAAATTCATACTGTTTGTAATACAATGGTGTCCGATAAAATTTATATGCATGCATCAAATTCATTGAAACTTTGCAGCAGTATTTCAGACACATTTATATGAGTTTTTTTCCATTCAGGTGAAAATGTCTGACCCTGATAGGAATCAGGACACAATTAATACTTCCGGTTCAGTACCTACGAATGTAGTCCGAGTCTATTTTTAGATCCTTTTTTCCTCTCTCATTTTGGTGATGATGTATGCATTAGATTTAGTCATTCTTAGTATTGATTTAAAGGAAATTGGTTATTGTTTAGAATATGAGCATTATAGTGTGGTTGTCTGTGTGTATTTTGGCGACAGTGCACAGTGAGTAATGAGGCATTGGTGCTGATCCGGAAGTGAAATCTGTGACTCATTGCACGTTGCTTTGTTTACAGTCCAGCCATTCACAAGAATGCTGGTTAACCTTTGACAAGAACTTCAGCATGAGTTCATCTTTGAAGATACTTTACAGCAACATATGATTTATTAGGATTTGGACACAGTGGAAAGTTCAGTACTGACAAACAAATGTAGAGACTATATAGGAAAATTAATTGTGGTCTGATTCCTGTCTGTAGATAGGTTATAAAAGTTTAAATTATTATCCTGAGTTTATTATTGAAGGTAGATGCATGAAATTTGGACATTTTGTGTATATAACTTTTAAAAATAGAACTATGAAATGAAAAATTAAAAAATTAAAATATTTGTAAAAATTTAAATTTAAATTAATTTTAAATTTTTTTTTTTTTTTTTTTTAATGCACCCTGTGGGGTTGATACTCATTATTATCAGCATGTATGTATTTCTACATCTTATACAAGTTACAAAGGCGGATATTTTTGAAATTCTGTCAGAGAAAATCTTGTTCAAATCTGTGCCAGCACCTAACAGTATTTGTATACTTTGGACAGGCAATGTAACATCAAATAGGTTATATGGGCTATTGTCATATAGGGACCCTGAGACTAACATTTGGAAAAAGAAACATGTCCATAGACTGGCATTCACAATAAAGATGAGAAGTGTAAACATTTCAAAAGAGTTAGATGCATCGCATTTATGCCACAATAGTTTGTGTGTGTGAATGCGGATCACCTCAGCCTGGCACCCCATCATATCAACAACAAATAGGCAGTACTGCATAGGATATGGGAATTATTTTGGACATGGTGAATTTCCAAACTGCATGCTACAGTTGAAATTGTGATATGGAAAAATTACAGGTATAATGATATGCCCTGAAACCCACCCACCTACCTACATCCATATAGAAATGTACATTAGCATGACATGGCTGGCTTGCTGGTTGCATGGTTAAATGGGATTAGTTTATTGATTGATTGATTGATTGATTGATTGATTGATTGATTGATTGATTGATTGATTGATTGATTGATGAATAGATTTATGCATTGATGATTGTTTGTTATGAGTAAGGAGGATATAAGGAAGAAAGAGAGACTGGTCTTTATTTTATTTCACTATTCTGGTATGACAGTTTTATCTTAAATCATACATACACTATTCCATTCATTCATTCATTCAATGCTACATTCATTCATTCATTCATTAATTCATTCAGTCAGACAGTCAGTCAGTCAGTTCATGTTATTATAGAATATGTTTGTTTGTTTGTTTGTTTGTTTGTTTGTTTGTTTGTTTATTTCTTTATTTATGTCTTGATATTCTGAGAAAACTGTTTTCGACCTCTCCATAGGTCTCATCAGGTGGTAGCAGGTAACACAACTGCACATAACATGCGTTGTGTTACCTACGGATTTCCCCACGACAGTTTTCCTTTCTGTATTATGTGTTTTTCATTGTGTCTTTTGGGCACTGTCCTTTTGTACATGGACTAAGATCCTCTTTTCTGTCTGCAGTGTCATTGGCTCCTGGTGAACCTGTGCATAGGAGTGATCACCCTTGGAATGACTGCAGCATGACTTCCTGTTCTGGGCTGAGTTCTGTACCTTAGATGAGCCTGTATCATATATCCCTGTCTTTCCAGTACACATTTCCTGTTTTCCGGATACTTTGGATACAAATGATGGTAAGTACAGTGTTTTATCCATTTGATCCAGTGATCTCAGAGTACTTGGTGAAAGTATACCCCCAAGTGTTTTACTTTTGTTTTCAGAGATGATCCAAGTCTGTTATTGAGTCTGTGTATTGTTGAATGCACTCTTGCCTCAAAGTTTCTTGAATAGTTGACATTTTTAGGTACGGAAACACTGATTGATCTGTTCACAGCCTCACATTTCTGCGTGTTCGTATTAAGTTGCAGTCTTTGTACAACATCACAGGAAAGTTTCATTTTCAGCACTTCCAGGAGAATATTCTTATCATTTTCTGTCCTGTTTAGATGAGTCACTTGATGAGGGCCCATTGTCTGCCATATCCATTTCATTTAGCTGTACAGTAGCTTGACCTACAATGTTGGAAGCCCTTTGCATAGATGTTCTACTAGGTGGTGGAATGTAAGAGGCTGCAAGTAGGTATCTAGCCCTGGTGTTGCCCATTGGTGTATCCTGTAGTCCAGCTTGAAACGTCATATTTACAGCAGCAGGATTTGGCCCAGGTTTAGCTGTTTTTATCTCGTCATACAGCTAATACTCTGGTGACTTAAAACTGCAGTTTTTACATATCATAGTATGCTTCCAAGCAAGTTCCCATTTTGTTTCATTAGCAATTTTGAAATCAGGTCTCAGATCTGTTGTCTTGATTTCCATGATGATAGATGATATCATTCCAGATTTCCACATTTTTATTCATACAGATCATACATGTCCCCTCATGCTGATTCACTTCTGTCTCTTTCAGGGTCAGTCTTGCTTTGGATGATGGCCATAGAATTCTAGCAGACCCAGGTGTGCCATTACAGTCTGGTGCCACAACTGACTGGAGACCCCCACCTGTCGGCTTCGTCACTGCCATGAGAGAGAACTTGTCTGCATCCATTCTTCTGGTCACTTGAGCAGATGCAGCACTGGAACTTGGTAGAGTATCATCAGTCAGAAATCTGACCCCTTTGTTATGTGGAATATTTCCTGGTTTAAAAAAAGTTTTCTTCTTCTTGGTGTACCCTTTCATGGTTTCAGATTAAAATAACTGCATGTAAAAGTACAAGAATTCGTTCGTTCGTTTGATTAACGACGTGTGCGGCCATTCAGCCATTTACGTCGAGTTAATGGGGGCAAAGCGCCCTACTTAATTAGTCGTCAATGGGTTACCGAGCTGCAACCCATTGAACGCTTTAATGTGTGCAAGGCACACTACTTAATTATTCCTATCTTGTGTCTGGAGGTGGCAAAGGCGGAGTCAGTGACGGCAAAGGAGGAGCATAGCGTCGCCGGACGGCTCAAGCGACCCAGGATTTATTTAAGCCAAAATTTTGTTGACGTCTTGCACGTTGTAATAATTTTGAATAAAGAACTCTTTACTTTGTGGCGTTTTTCGGGTTAGTCAAGGTAAGAATAAGAATAGAGTTTGGTTCCGTCCAAGGAGTGTTCTATATTTTTCTTTTATTCCTAAGTCATCTGCACCATTTGTGTTTTGTTTCGAGTTTTATTTGTGTCTGATCGTTGCCCTTTGTGTGGCTGGTCCTGATGGTTTGTGTTGTCGACCATTTTTAGTTTTGATTTGTTGATGGGATGAGTTTCAGCTGCCAATCTCAAGGTGCATATGCTTCTTGTTTATTTGGATAATTTTGGTTTGGTGATATTCGTAGTTTATTGTTACCACATTGTGCGGTGGGCCCCTGATGGTTTGGATTTGGAACCACCTTATACTCTTAAATGAGTTTTTGGTGACGATTTAACTTTTCAGAATTTTTGTTCCGCTTTGTGCGAAGGGCCCCTGATGGTCTGGGTTTGGGACCACCTTATAATCTTAATAGGGTTGTTTTGGTGACCTTACGTTCTGGGGGTGTTATAACTTTATTGTGCCTTGTTGCTTTTGCCTGATTGGGACCACGTTATATCAGTGAAGTGGTTTTTAGGGACATGTAATGTGTTATTGCTCCTTGGACAATTCACCTAGTACCATCACCGAGTTTGAGAAGAGAAGAAAAGAAAGAAGAAAAAAAGAGAAAAAAAAAAGAAAAAAAAAACAATTTTTTTTTTTTTTTTTTTTTTTTTTTTTTTTTTTTTAGATAAAAAAATAAATAGTAGGTATTCATTCATTCATTCATGCATGCATGTTAGTGGTCGTGCAATGGGTTAGTTACATAGTTTCAAGGTTACGGGATGGAATGTATATACGTTTTTAATTTGTAATTCTCTGATACTTCTTGCAGTGCGAGGGACCAGGTTCGCTTGAAACGTACCCTCCACCGTAAGGGTGTGGATTCACTTGGTTTCCTCCCTGCTTTTCTATCCCTAGATTTTAGCACTTGCAGTGCGAGGGACCAGGTTCGCTTAAAGCGTACCCTCAACCGTAAGGGTGTGGATTCACTTGGTTTCCTCCCTGCTTTTCTATCCCTAGATTTTAGCACTTGCAGTGCGAGGGACCAGGTTCGCTTGAACGTACCCCCTCCGTAAGGGCAGAGGGCATACCTGGTTTCCTCCCTGTTCGTGCGATCTACGCTACTTGTTTGTTTTATGTTAGCGGTATTGATTTTAACTTTCCCGACGGATGATGATTTATTAACCGGGGTTTATATTTTACCTTGCTTTCCGATGTCTGATATATAAGCCAGGACGTTTTTGTATACCGAATTGATGTTGATTTTTTCCGTAGTTAGGAATTTCGGGTATTGGCCTGGGGCTTTTAGTTGTTTTTGATTTTCTTGGAACTTTTTCCGGTGTTGACTGTAGGAGGGGCATTCATTGAATATGTGGCCTAATGTTTCTGGGGTTGGGCAGTGAGGGCAATTAATTCCTGCCTCTTTCATGTCAGGTAGAAACCTAGCAAAACTGCTGGCTAGTAGTGTATTTCCAGTTTTAATTCTAGTTATGACTTTGGAGTCATGCGGGTTTGTTAGGTTAGGGACGCTAACGTTTCTGCTAACTAACTTGAGCAGGTTGAAGAGTTTTCTCCCTTTCTTTGCATTATTCCATTCCCGCTGCCATTTCATATCTATTTTCAGCCTAATCATACTGTATATTTCAAGGACGCTGTAATCCAACTGGTGTATTTCGGATTCGCTTAGTTTGTTTTTAGCTTCTTTATCGGCCCTTTCGTTTTCGGGTATGTTAGTGTGGGAGGGTACCCACATAAATTCTACAGTATGGTTATTTTGTTCCAATATTTTGAGTCTTAAGTAGACTTCCCTTAACAAATTTTCTCTGCTGGAGGAGTTGCCTATTTTTAGAGTTTGCAGCACGCTGAGGGAGTCGCTAATTATCACTGCTTTTGTTGTTTGGGTGTCCTGAATCCATTTGATGGCTTCGTTAATAGCCCAAAATTCTACCGTGTAAATTGAGCAGTGATCGGGCAGCCTCGCCCCCAACGTGATGTTTTCACCCGGGATCACGACTGCTGCTGCAGTGCGTCCCGGGTCTGGGGATTTGGACCCATCTGTGTAAATTTGGGTGTATCCCTCATACCTACTCTCTATTTCTGTTAGTACTTTTGCCCTTATTTCTATGGGTTGTTGTTGTTTATCGCCATAGTTTAGCGCATTTACATTTATTACAGGTGGTTTACAGGTCCAAGGGGCGGTGTCCGGATATTTAGTGACTTCCGCTTGGAGGTTATTGAGGTCTAATTCTTTTACCAGATTGTGGATTTTTCCCCCCCCCCCCGGTAAATTTTTTAGGAGTTTATGCCTAAAGGGCTTGTTACATTTTTCTATGATGTTTTGAGTAGGGTGCGAGTTGGTATGGATGGAGATCCTTGTAGCATATTTTAAGAGTAACTCCTCCCTTCTAAGGTTTAGGGGGAGTTCCCCGGTTAATATTCCTAGCTCTTCTCTAGAAGTGTTACCGAGAGCACCGGTGCAAATAAGCAGAACCTGGCGTTGTATTCGATCTAGTTGTTTAAGAAGGTTGGGGTTTGCCGAAGCATACACTTGGCACCCATAGTCAATTTTTGATCGAATAAGAGTCCTATATAGTGTAAGAAGAGTGGCTTGGTCCGCCCCCCAATCGGTCCCTTCAAGGTTCCTCAAGAGGTTTAGATCTTGACTACATCTTCTTACTAGCTGAGCGGAGCATACCCCGAACGGGAGGGCGGAGCATCAAACAGTCCGTTCCCTGGTGGAATGAAGAATGTAGACGAGCCATAAAAGAGAAAAAAAAGGCCCTAAATAGGTTTAGGCACACTAAAAATTCTCAGGATTTCCTTGTGTACAAAGAGAAAGAACGCCATGTGAAAAACACTGTATTCACGGCCAAACAAAACTCGTGGAAGGAGTACTGCTCAACCCTAAACTACAAGGCAAACCCAAAACAAATATGGGATAAAATTAAGAAAATTAGGGGGAAAACGTCCTTTTCGACCCCAAAACTATCTGGGCGTACAACTGATGCGGAAAAAGCCGAAAAACTAGCCTCACACTTTGCCGGCATGAGCAGTAATGCCAACCACTCAATAAAATTCCAAAACCACCGGAACGAAATAGAAAGAGAACACCCGGAATTGTTCATAGATAGGGGAAACCACACAAGCCCCTTAAACGTAGATTTCACTATCCACGAGTGGCGAAAAGCACTCACTAATAAAAAAACCACCTCACCAGGTGAAGACATGCTGGGGTATGAAATCTACAAAAATCTCCCCGAAAAAACAGAACTGACGATTTTGGGTCTGCTGAATTTGATCTGGCGATCGGGAGAAATTCCAAAACGTTGGAAACAGGCAATAGTCATATCTATCCCGAAACCTGGAAAAGATTCAGCAGATATAAATTCGTACAGACCGATTTCACTCACCAACAACATATGTAAAGTCATGGAGACTATGATTAACAATAGGCTAAAATATCACCTAGAAAGCAAGAAGTTGATATCCAACAATCAAAGCGGATTCCGCAACAAACGATCCACGTTAGATCAATTGCTTCGCCTGGAAGCAAGTATAAGATTAGCATTTAATGCAAACAGGAAATGCGATCGTAACCTAATCGCCATATTCCTCGACCTGGAAAAAGCATATGATCTAATCTGGATCCTCTCTCCCCCTTATATAACTGGGAAAAGGTGTGCTGCCCTGGTATCATATAACTTCACGAACTCTTCAATACCATTGGATCCCTAGCATCTAAGAGCTCCTCCCCTTAAGGGGTGAAAATTACATCACTACCTTAGTTACTACCCCTAACTAGCGTATTCAGATGCTACCAGATTTCAGGTGCTACCTATTATTGACAGGCCCTGGTTTAATTACTTCACACCTGATAAGGAAAACCATTGATGTTTGTGATAAAGGATTGGAGACATGTTGCAAAAGAACCAAATTTGTCAACTTGAGTTTTTAAATTTTCATGATAATTTAATTTAAATTCAAATTTTTAACTAAAAATATGTATCATATTTTAAAATTGACTCTCCACAGACAGTTTAGCAGCCAGGTTTAATTTCTAGTAATTTCCAGATTTGTATGAGGACTAAAAACTAACTACAGTTTATTTCAAGTGTTTATCTTAATGAATAAATTCACCATTCAACTTTAAGTTTTGTGCATTGTTCACAGTCGGTCATTTTGAAATTCATACTGTTTGTAATACAATGGTGTCCGATAAAATTTATATGCATGCATCAAATTCATTGAAACTTTGCAGCAGTATTTCAGACACATTTATTTGAGTTTTTTTCCATTCAGGTGAAAATGTCTGACCCTGATAGGAATCAGGACACAATTAATACTTCCGGTTCAGTACCTACGAACGTAGTCCGAGTCTATTTTTAGATCCTTTTTTCCTCTCTCATTTTGGTGATGATGTATGCATTAGATTTAGTCATTCTTAGTATTGATTTAAAGGAAATTGGTTATTGTTTAGAATATGAGCATTATAGTGTGGTTGTCTGTGTGTATTTTGGCGACAGTGCACAGTGAGTAATGAGGCATTGGTGCTGATCCGGAAGTGAAATCTGTGACTCATTGCACGTTGCTTTGTTTACAGTCCAGCCATTCACAAGAATGCTGGTTAACCTTTGACAAGAACTTCAGCGTGAGTTCATCTTTGAAGATACTTTACAGCAACATATGATTTATTAGGATTTGGACACAGTGGAAAGTTCAGTACTGACAAACAAATGTAGAGACTATATAGGAAAATTAATTGTGGTCTGATTCCATGCGTATGTACATATTAAAGAGTTAGCTCACTTTGTCCATGTTGGGAGTTTTCCACTTTGGAGGTGAATTCTTTCCCAAAATGCAGTGTGGCACCCAGGATCCTATAGGCAGGGAACACAGTGTGTCTCAGTGTCCTCCAAATTTGAGGAATACATACAAAAAGTTCAAAGGGATGAAGAAAAAATACTATATAGTACTTAATGCACTAGTACTAGTAAAATAAGAAACAAGATATTCTTGTTTGCGTTAACAGTTTTGCCACCTAAGTTTGCAATCTGCACTCACTATCATCTTTTCTTTGAACATTTATATTACTGTAATAAATGCTTCATAAATGCTAAAGTAATCCAAGAAACATTACATGTTTGAATATCTGGTTCATATGAAAAGATCTGCACAATGGAATTTTCCAGACTAGATCCTGCTCTGATTTAACTTTAGTGTTCAGTCATTATCCATCTGTGTTTATTAAATTAATTCTCATTTTTTCTGAATTACTTTTCTTTTAAAAGTAAAAATTCATTGATTAAATATCAAACTGTATATTTCTGAAACTTTTCACCCCAGAAATCTAGTACCTTTTGTCATCTGATAGCATAGCTTACATATGTAGTCTAAGCATATCCACCTTAGTGTTTCCCCAGACATGGAAATTGGCAAAAATTACCTCTAATTACAAGTCTGGCAGGAAAGAAGCTGTCAATAGCTACAGACCTATATGATCTATCATACCAACTCTGTCCAAACTACTTGAAAAACTTGTTCATGACAATCTTTTAATGTATCTATCAATCTATAGCTGAATTCACCAAAACCAATCAGAGTTCCAAGAAAACCACTCCTGTGAGACAGCCTTGGTCTCCATGATAGATAGATGGATTACTGCCTTAGATAAAGGAAAATTAGTTGGATCCATACTAGTTGATCTTAGAAAAGCTTCTGACCTTGTTGATCATGATATTCTTATCAATAAATTGAACATTTATTAATGTGACAATTCAACGATTGATTGGTTTACATCATATCTAACAACAAGAAAACAGTGTGTCAAAATAAATGGCAGTTTTTCTAAAAATAAGAACCAATTACATTACCACAGGGATCAATTCTCTCCTATTCTCATTTTCATAAATGATCTGCCACTGAAAATAGGCAACTGTATTTCATCTACCAAATTATATGCAGATGACATCACTCAGATTTCAAACAGCTAAAATCAGACCAAGAGGTCTCCCTTCAGAGAGCCTTATTTAGAATAGATTCCTGGTGTAAGGAAAATGGCATGAAAGTAAACACAGCCAAGACTAAAGTATTAATGCTTACTACCCAACAAAAAAGATCAAAATTGAAAAATAACAATTTGAATCTTATGTTGAATGAAATTTGTCTACGAATGGTTACACATGACAAAATCCTTGGGGTGATGGTTGACAACAATTTGCAATGGAATGAACATATTCAAGTCCTATGTCATAAAGTCAATTCATGTCTTTGATTATTAAGCAAGATAAGGCCATATCTATCAACTAAATATTGGTTAACATATTACAAAAGCTATATACAACCATACCTAGACTACTGTAATGTTATCTAGGGAAACACTTATGACAAGAATATTTGCAAATTATTCCGCTTGCAAAGAAGGTCTTGCAGACTCATCCTAGATAATGCGGAAAAAATCCCAAATGCAATGAATGATATTAAAATGTTAACAGTAAGTAAATGAATATTTTTGAGAAAGGCTAAACTTATGCACAAAGTTCCAAACAATATGGCTCCATTATATCTCAAGGAACTATTTCATGCTAGAAAACAAGGCAACACTCAATTTAAGATCAATTTCAGCTAACCACCTTTCCATTCCAAAACCAAAAAAAGAACTCTTTAACAAAAGTTTTCAATATTAGGGGTCACTAATTTGGAGCAGAATCCCAAAGGAAATTAGAGAAAGTACAAATATAAATGCATTTAATTATATTCTAATTTAATGGATGACAAGTGGAAACTGTTAGATTTGACAAATACATTACAACTTAAAGTATAAATTCTCAAACCTTCCACTTTGTTGTCTCACTATTTTTTGTTCTGTATATACCTTGTTTACATCGTTGGAGCCTGTTCTTAAAACATTTTCTGTTTATTATGTTCGTATATAAATGGAGCTTATTATCAGTGCATTTTTTAATTATTTTTATTGTATGTCCAACTATGTATATGTACATAAATGCGTATATAACAGAGGGCCACAAGGAGGATTAGTTCCATGCAACTAATTGTGTCACCTTCTTTAAATAAAGTTGTTGTTATTATTATTATTATTATTATTATTATTATTATTATTATTATTATTAATTTAAAATACATTACACTAGTGGCAGTTAGTGACTTTGCACTTCAATTCAGCAGACTACTTCAAACCTTGAATGTTTCGATTGCCAAATATGTTGTTTTAAAATGCAAATTAATTGCCATCTGAAAGTTGTTATCACTTTTGTAATATATTAACCTATGTTTAAATATTAAAATATGTTGTTTTAAAATGCAAATTAATTGCCATCTGAAAGTTTTCATCACCATGGTGTCTTTGACCACTGCTTGAGCACCAGCAAAGACCTTAACAAATGAGATTTTTCCATAATGAAAATACATGCCCTGGTGGTGCACAGGAGTCCAGATTTGGCGACATGAGACCAAAAATTGGGGGCCATAGGGATGAAACAATATGCCTAGGCCATGTGTCAATACTTACTGCAATACACAACCTACGATATGATGCACATCTGTACATGTTGAGAAGAAAGCAGCAAATGACTAAAAATATTTATTGTCACTGAAGATTAAAAGTAACCTTTATAGAGTATATATCATTTTAAATTTATTCTATGACTTTAGCATTAATGTGTGTGCCGATATGGCAAAATTATTGATGCTTCAATGTCTTGGTGAATCATTTCACCCCTAGAAACCTGTGCTTCCGCACTCATGATGCAAATATGAAATATGAGTCTGGTTTAAGTGGTCCTCTGACAGTAGCTTTTCAGATTAAAGAAGAAGTAATTATTTTGCCGACCGAAGATCGTTTAAATTTCTGACTGCAGATGCAATGTAAATTACAGTTATATGAAAAAATGTAAGCTGATTTTAAAAAAAGTGTAACTTTGAAATCTGCTTTATACCCATTGTATTGTAAATGTTAAGTCATTGTCCTTGTCAAGCATGGGTGTGTTAACAGTTTGTTTTTTTTTATAAAAAGCTACCATAAAGTCTTTAATTGCAAATTTAGATGTGCAGGGCTCAAATAATTTTATGTCAGCTACATGTCATGCAGGGCTCAAATAATTTTATGTCAGCTACATGTCATGCAGGGCTCAAATAATTTTATGTCAGCTACTTGTCATGCAGGGCTCAAATAATTTTATGTCAGCTACATGTCATGCAGGGCTCAAATAATTTTATGTCAGCTACTTGTCATGCAGAGCTCAAATAATTTTATGTCAGCTACATGTCATGCAGGGCTCAAATAATTTTATGTCAGCTACATGTCATGCAGGGCTCAAATAATTTTATGTCAGCTACATGTCATGCAGGGCTCAAATAATTTTATGTCAGCTACATGTCATGCAGGGCTCAAATAATTTTATGTCAGCTACTTGTCATGCAGAGCTCAAATAATTTTATGTCAGCTACATGTCATGCAGGGCTCAAATAATTTTATGTCAGCTACATGTCATGCAGGGCTCAAATAATTTTATGTCAGCTACATGTCATGCAGAGCTCAAATAATTTTATGTCAGCTACTTGTCATGCAGGGCTCAAATAATTTTATGTCAGCTACATGTCATGCAGGGCTCAAATAATTTTATGTCAGCTACTTGTCATGCAGAGCTCAAATAATTTTATGTCAGCTACATGTCATGCAGGGCTCAAATAATTTTATGTCAGCTACATGTCATGCAGAGCTCAAATAATTTTATGTCAGCTACATGTCATGCAGGGCTCAAATAATTTTATGTCAGTTACTTGTCATGCAGGGTTCAAATAATTTTATGTCAGCTACTTGTCATGCAGAGCTCAAATAATTTTATGTCAGCTACATGTCATGCAGGGCTCAAATAATTTTATGTCAGCTACTTGTCATGCAGAGCTCAAATAATTTTATGTCAGCTACATGTCATGCAGGGCTCAAATAATTTTATGTCAGCTACATGTGATGCAGGGCTCAAATAATTTTATGTCAGCTACATGTCATGCAGGGCTCAAATAATTTTATGTCAGCTACATGTCATGCAGGGCTCAAATAATTTTATGTCAGCTACTTGTCATGCAGAGCTCAAATAATTATATGTCAGCTACTTGTCATGCAGGGCAGGTAAGGTAACTTGGAACTTTAAATTGTTCTACCTCAATTTTACTCATCCTGTACATCATGCTGCAGAGCTATAAATTGATGCTAGCAAGCTAGCATTTTGCTGGTTACAATTCTGAAATTGCTAGTGGAAAAAAAAGAACTTGAAGTTTCTTGGTAGGGATATTTTGTAAACTGTTATTTCAATTACAAACCATGCTAAAATTGAAAATAGCGTGATTTTTGCTACCATATGTACTCACGTATAAGCGGATACCAACTGCAAACTGCATAGACCCAGATCTGCCATTGCATAATGCACCAGAGATCTGAGTCTATGCAGTTTGTAAGGACTAATCAGTAGAACAAACAACATAGACCCTGATCTGCTGGCACATTATGCGACAGCAGATCAGGGTCTATTTTGTTTGCATTTGGACCCAGATTATACGCGAGTATATACAGTAGTTGAAAATATTACAATTATCAAAATGTTGCTAGTACTGATAAAAAGGTTTTGAGCCTTGTACTGAATCAGTTTAAAATGCTACTCATACAATCGTACAAGCATCTTTAAAAAACTGAATTGTTCTTCCTCAACCAGCACTCATAAATATGAGCAGATGAGTAGAGGTTTCAAGCCCTGGTATGATTTTGACCTTGGAGATTAGCTTAAAAAATACTGAGCGTAAAATGTTTGGTATCGTTCTTACAAACAAGTTTTAAAGTGACTCTTTGTATTCTTGTCTGAATGAGATGACTAAAAGCATGGCATCTGATGTGCCATTTACAAACCTGGAATGAGTCAGTAAAATTTCAACAAATAAACAAGCTAATAGTCATGTTTTTTGGTGTGTATTCATACTGGACTTGAATTTGACACCATTAATATGTTATACCTGTTGTGACTGAATTGATTACTAATTCACAGTTGAATGTTTGATATTTGTGACTGTATTGTCCTTGGGAAAGCGTATTGTATGTGGACATTTTTGGCATTATTGTCATTGATTTATTTGGATGTATTTAGCTAATTATTAATCTAGATATTTCGCGGTTCCAAACCTGATTCTTATGGGCTGAATTTTTGCCCTTTTTCATATGTCAAATGCTTTATGTCTTGTCCCAGTTGAGAAGAAAAATTAATTGCTAACTCAGTGTCATCATTATCATCATCATCATGTGTGTGCACTGATTCCGATATATAACATAGACAAACATATGAACAGGGTAGTCCATGGTCTGCCATTGCAAAATATGGCAGTAGGTTAGATGAGGGTCTACATTGGTCCCTTCAAATTGTATACTGTAAATACTCATGTAAACTTTAGCTTGATCCAACTGCAAATAGCATAAACCCTTTCATGCCATCACATGATGCACTGGCAAATCAGGGTCTGTGTTGCTGTTTTCCCAGTTAGTCCTAACAAACTGCATAGACCCTAGTCTACAGGTGCATTATGTGATAGGATATCTGGGTCTGTGTTGTTGTTTTTCCAGTTAGTCCTAGCAAACTGCATAGACCCTAGTCTACAGGTGCATTATGTGATAGCATATCTGGGTCTGTGTTGTTGTTTTCCCAGTTAGTCCTAACAAACTGCATAGACCCTAGTCTACAGGTGCATTATGTGATGGCATATCTGGGTCTGTGTTGTTTGCATTTGGATTTGACTTACATGCAAGTATATACAGTAAGTACAGTAAATAGTGTACACCTAGATTTGACTTACATACAAGTATATACAGTAAGTACAGCAAACAGTGTACACCTAGATTTGACTAACATACAAGTATATACAGTGAGCAGAGCAAATAATGTACACCTAGATTTGACTTACATACAAGTATATACATTGAGTAGAGCAAATAATGTACACCTATATTTGACTTACATGCAAGTATATATAGTAAGTAGAGCAAATAATGTACACCTAGATTTGACTTACAGAGAGTATATACATTGAGTAGAGCAAATAATGTACACCGAGATTTGACTTACATGCAAGTATATATAGCAAGTAGAGGAAATAATGTACACCTAGATTTGACTTACATGCAAGTATATATAGTAAGTAGAGCAAATAATGTACACCTAGATTTGACTTACATGCAAGTATATATAGTAAGTAGAGCAAATAATGCACACCTAGATTTGACTTACATGCAAGTATATATAGTAAGTAGAGCAAATAATGTACACCTAGATTAGACTTACATGCAAGTATATATAGTAAGTAGAGCAAATAATGTACACCTAGATTTGACTTACATGCAAGTATATACAGTAAGTAGAGCAAATAATGTACACCTAGATTTGACTTACATGCAAGTATATATAGTAAGTAGAGCAAATAATGTACACCTAGATTTGACAGCACATTGTGTGTAACAATAGAGCTGGGCAACATTCATTGCATTTGGGTGTATGTGCATTACATGAGTTAATTCAGTTGGTCATCAGAGGTCAAGGTAGCTTTTTTTGTGCATACATCCTTAAATGCATACACTAAAATTGTGTGTACTGTGTTTACGAATTTTTGTAAGATCAATACACTGGATATCTGTAACTGACACAGTAAAGTATGTAGCAGTTTTAACTTAATGCTGGTCACATTTTCATCTCCCATTAATAACAGTGTGAATTTCTCAAACTTTTTCATTTAATTATATTTTAACAGATCTGGTTCCTCAATCAAACATAACACAGGATATTTTGTGTATTCTGCAGAGTGACTTGTCCTAGAGTACAAGTGAGTAACAGGATATTCTGTGTATACTGCAGAATGACTTGTCCTAGAGTATAAACAAGCATAACAGTATATTCTGTGTATACTGCAGAGTGACTTGTCCTAGAGTACAAGTGAGTAACAGGATATTCTGTGTATTCTGCAGAGTGACTTGTCCTAGAGTACAAGTGAGTAACAGGATATTCTGTGTATACTGCAGAATGACATGTCCTAGAGTATAAACAAACAAAACAGTATATTCTGTGTATACTGGAAAATGACTTGTCATAGAGTACATGTATGTAACAGGATATTCTGTGTATACTGCAGAATGACTTAACTTTGAGTACATGTACATTATGTGTATACTGCAGAATAATTTATCCTAGAGTAAATATATATAACATGATATTCTGTGTATACATAACAGGATATTCTGTGTATACTGTTGAATGACTTATCCTAGAGTACATGCACCACTTTGTTTACATGAAACATGCACACCTGATTTTTTAGTCCAATTAGGCCTACAAACAACAGCTACACACACTAAATATACTGGTAGCTAAGCAAGGATTGGGAACCAGACTAATAAAGAGGCCACAAAATCTACATCAGCACTTAAAAAAGCACACTTATAACGTTGGTCTTGTCCAACAATACTCTTGGGTGGCACCGTGAGATTCCAATATGAGGTTGGTTAAAATGCTGCATAGGTTCCTATTACTGATAGAAAACATGCTAAATGGGTCAAACTTTGTAGAAGCTGAACTTCTATGATGGTATTTATCTGGACATACTTTCTGCAATCATTCAAACCAAAATTCTATTGTAATATTGAAAAGTTATAATGAAACAACACTTTGTACACAGACACTGATGCAATCAGCTAATGAAATTGTGCTACGTTTATGGTAGGAATTAGTGGTATAATGATACATCAATATAGTGGTACATATCAGTACACTATGGTATCACAATTCCTTTCAGCACAAGTTCTTACGTATCAGTATTTTCACCCTAACTATTAGTTAGACTGGTAGTGGAACTAACTTTGTTTGCACAAAATAATACAATGGTATTACACAACAATGCCACAGAACTTTGGATAAGGATTTAATAAACTGGGTATTTTACTCCCTGGATCGGAATTAATTGCATTTTTTAAATTTGATAGGGTGTTTTGTGAACACAATCTTGCTGTTCCAGACTGAATCTTAATCAACAAGATGTTACTGATGCTTTCCTGCATGCTTCAGTTGGCTTAGTGACTAGTTCAAGGTGTGTTCGATTATTTGGCTCTATTTGAGTGAGTGTTCTCACAGTGACCAAGTACTATTTATTTCAAACTTGCCCAAACATCTGGAACTTGTACTAATAGCATAGTTTATGTTGATCAAACAAGCCATCATGAAACACGAACTGTAAATTGTTAATGTGTACATAAACTCTCTCCATACACATATGCAGGCAATCCCTTGTTCAGAAAACCAATGTGTCCTTGTGACAAGGTGATAGGCCATTGGCCCACTTTACTATATAAAGCAATGGAAAAAAAAAATAAAAAAAAGAATGGGCCATTTTGAAAATTTAAGTGGCCACCCAAAAATTGTTGGGCTGAGTATCACTTATCATATATACTCATGTATAAGACGGTACCAACTGCTAACTGCATAGACCCAGATCGGCCATCACATAATGCGCTGGCAGATCTGGGTCTATGCAGCTTGTAAGGACTAATCAGTAGAACAAACAACATAGATCCTGATCTGCCGGCGCATTATGTGATGGCAGATCAGGGTCTATGTTGTTTGCATTTGGACCCGGCTTATACGTAAGTATATATGGTAATATTGCTTATGGAACAAAACGCATGCTGTATTTCAATTAGTCATATAGAGGGCACCATTCAAAATGAATTTTGTTTAACAGTATCTGTTATACTTTTCTTGCAAACTGATGCAGATTGATTCCAGAGAGATCACTGCATATTCACTTTTTGTTTTTGCATGTTAGGCACAGTGAATAAATACCGAGTTGCAGTTTGTTTTTTTTATTGTCAGTGCAGATATAAACTTTGATCTTTAACCTATTGCAATACTTATGTAGATTTTTGTGCAAGTATATTCAATGTATATTTTTGTTTATTATGTTATCATTTCAAGTGTGCAGATGCAGGTGACTGTGTTTTGTTTGTGTGTACATATACAGTGTATGCAGTATTTAGTCATGAGCATGTAATTGATATACATTTATATTTGTGAAAATATTAACAGAGAGCCTCAAAGTACAGTAGTTCTTTATAACAAATTGAGTCACCATCTTAAAATATAGATCAGTTCTTAATAACTGAGTTACCTTATTAAAATAAAGACATTATTATTATTATTATTATTATTTGATTTATGCAGCATAACTTTACTAAGGAACGTTGATTTAAATAAAATTTATCATGCACCTTTATATTGATGAGATCTGGAATGAGTCGGATTTCCAGCCTTCTATGTCATCATTTAGAGGAGTTATGGCTCCTGAATGCCTGTTCTCCTAACTCCCAACACAAGTTTCCTTCATTGACAAGGCCTAACACTAGTTTCCATCATTGACAAGGCCTAACAAAAGTTTCCATCATTGACAAGGCCTAACACAAGTTTCCTTCATTGATAAGGCCCAACAAAAGTTCCTACATTGACAAGGCCTAACACAAGTTCCTTCATTGACAAGGCCAACACAAGTTCCTTCATTGACAAGGCCTTACACAAGTTCCTTCATGGACAAGGCCTAACACAAGTTCCTTCATTGACAAAGCCTAACACAAGTTCCTTCATTGACAAAGCCGTACATAAGTTCCTTTATTGACAAGGCCCTACACAGGTTCCTTCATTGACAAGGCCCTACACAAGTTCCTTCATTGATAAGGCCCAACACAAGTTCCTTCATTGACAAGGCCCTACACAAGTTCTTTCATTGACAAGGCCTAACACAAGTTCCTTCATTGACAAGGCCCTACACAAGTTCCTTCATTGACAAGGCCCAACACAAGTTCCTACATTGACAAGGCCCTACACAAGTTCCTTCATTGACAAGGCCCAACACAAGTTCCTTCATTGACAAGGCCCTACACAAGTTCTTTCATTGACAAGGCCTAACACAAGTTCCTTCATTGACAAGGCCCTACACAAGTTCCTTCATTGACAAGGCCCAACACAAGTTCCTACATTGACAAGGCCTAACACAAGTTCCTTCATTGACAAGGCCCAACACAAGTTCCTTCATTGACAAGGCCCTACACAAGTTCCTTCATTGACAAAGCCTAACACAAGTTCCTTCATTGACAAAGCCGTACATAAGTTCCTTTATTGACAAGGCCCTACACAAGTTCCTTCATTGACAAGGCCGTACACAAGTTCCTTCATTGATAAGGCCCAACACAAGTTCCTTCATTGACAAGGCCCTACACAAATTCTTTCATTGACAAGGCCTAACACAAGTTCCTTCATTGACAAGGCCCAACACAAGTTCCTACATTGACAAGTCCCTACACAAGTTCCTTCATTGACAAGGCCCAACACAAGTTCTTTCATTGACAAGGACCAACGCGAGTTTCCTTCATTGACAAGGACCAACTAAGCAAATGGCAATGAGCAGGTTCCTTTGGAATGCACCTGAAACTGATAGCTATAATTTGGACCCTCTGTTTCCTAATCAAATTATTTCCTAATGGAAATATGTACTGTCCACATTTCCAGAGTGGTTCAGAAAAAAAGGTAACCATGGAGGTTACTGTGTTAATTTGATAGGAACAGTTGCAGTGGCTCAGTGGTTAGCAATCCTGGCTCATGATCAAAATGGTGCTGGTTTTAATTCTACCATCGGACCAGCCAGGGTCAGCTACTAAGGTGTGTCCTTGGGCAAGGCACTTTACTCCAATTGCCTTGACACTAAAACTTGTGTTGCTGTGCCATAAAACACCAACAAAACCCAATTGCCTTGACACTAAAACTTGTGTTGCTGTGCCATAAAACACCAACAAAACCCAATTGCCTTGACACTAAAACTTGTGTTGCTGTGCCATAAAACACCAACAAAACAGTAAATAATTGTATTCAGGGCTGGAAAACTGAGGTGAAATGTTCATATCATAAAAGAAATAAAACTACAAAATCTAAATAGAGAGACAACTTGTCACAATCAAGGGGTTGGTGTTGCTTATACTGTACATGTATATTAAGTTTTCTTTTAACAAAAAGGCTACATATATAGTGCCAAAAATTATTTGACATAACCATCAGTGACTATTTTACCAGCAGCCTGCCTCAACTTTTCCCAGTGAATGTATAACAATAGCATGTATGGTATGCCATCTATGTGTAAAAAGAAAAAAAAGTAAATGACAATTGCAGTTAATTATTCACTATTGCATGATTATTTTCCTTGGTTGAGTGAAAATATTCTTTGCAAATTAGTTTTTATCATTATTATTTCTTTTTTCTCTCGCCTTGCTATAAGTTCAATATTTTGTGCTCATATCCATTCAGCGTAAATGGATTTTAGCATCTAACTTACCCAATTCCCTAATTGATTGATTGATTGATTGATTGATTGATTGATTTTTTGGTGGTTAATATGTATTGAACACTACAAATATTTAATTATGGTCTCAATGTGACAAATACAAATGTCATCCCATTATTACTAAAATGTTGAATACACATTATTACTGTCTAAAATATATGTAATAATGTGTTTATGACCCATGTGTTCTTTCCACCATTTCAGCCCCAGTCTAAAATATATTTGATAATGTTTTTATGACCCATATGCTCTTTCCATCATGTTAGTCCCAGTGTAAATTATATCTAAGATTTGTTTTTTTTTAAACATAAGAGGTCCTCGTTTGTATGCAAATCACAGGTCCTTGTTTGTATGCAAATCACAGGTCCTCATTTGTATGCAAATAACACGTTGGTAAAGACAATAAATGTAATATCTGCAAATAATACTACCCACCACCCCCAACTCTCCTGCCATGATGATGACAACTAATATCTGTGTTACCATTTTGTTTTACTGTCCTTGTCTAATGTACCATCAAGTGCTCTACCGTTTGCTCCTTTCTTTTTAAGTAAGGCATAATTTGCTTTTAGTCCTAAATTGGTGCTTTGCTTTTAATTTAAATTTTGATTTTAACATAATTTTAAGTAACCTAGCCTCTTTTTTCATTATTCTTATATTTTTTAGATTTTTTATTTTCATCCTTCACTTTTAATTACAGGCTTTCTAAAATGCTTTGCTTGATTATATTTTGAGGTTTGTGCTATGTATTTTGTCTAATTGTATATATGTATTATGCCACGGTTGTATATCTTGCAAATCATGTTTGTTTTATGTCTTTATTGTATTTTATGTCATGGTGGTAAAAAGCTCATTAGAGCTTATGTTGAATTGTTGTTTTAAATCATGCTGACTATAAATAAATATTTTATCTTATCTTATCTATATGTTTTTTCCATCATTTCAGTCCCAGTCTAAAATATATGTGATAATTTTTTTATGACCCCTATGTACTTTCCACCATTTCAGTCCCAGTCTTTCAATAATGACAGATCTGAATTTATCTTAGATTTACCAATGTCTTGCTATGCTGTACATGCACCTATACATGTACATTATCCTTGTCTTCCAAATGGCAGGAAGAATTGATGAAGTCTAAGCCAGTATTAAATTTCATTTTGTCAGTCTGTAGAGTATGTCCCATTCAGCATCCTATGCTTAAGCTGTGCCTTTCTTTGTATTGAGAACACTGGACATGGAATGTGTTTGACCAATCCTAAAATTTTCCAACTACAATGACATGGCTCAGGTTTTTGTTTGACATACCGTATCTACTCCTGTATAGCTAGGTCCAAATGCAAACAACATAGACCCTGATCTGCCGTCACATAATGCACTGGCAGATCAGGGTCTATGTTGCTTGTTCTACTGATTAGTCCTTACAAACTGCATAGACCCAGATCTGCTGGTGCATTATGCGAAGGCAGATCTGGATCTATGCAGTTTGGAGTTGGTATCGGCTTATATGTGAGTATATACGGTATTCATCAATCAAGTTGGTCCAGAAAGTTTTCACAGGTCTTCTACAGGTTGTTTTCCTTACAGTCTTGGTCAGTGGATTATGAAAGGGATCCTCATTTGTATGCAAATCATACATTAAAGAGGAATTTTGAAGTTCAAATAAAAAAACTATTTATTACTCCATGTATTAGGCAAACTTTTAACTGGCCATTGGGCAAGTGGTGCCACAATCAGCAAAATGTCAACAGGGGTCAAGTTGGCAGAGTTTAAACTTTACTTTAGACTATTGTTGATAGTTTGTACACCATGGTATGGAATTTGTTTAACATACACCATGGTATGAATTTTTTTAACATACACCATGGTATGAATTTTTTTAACATACACCATGGTATGAATTTTTTTAACATACACCATGGTATGAATTTTTTTAACATACACCATGGTATGAATTTTTTTAACATACACCATGGTATGAATTTTTTTAACATACACCATGGTATGAAATTTTTAACATACACCATGGTATGAAATTTTTAACATACACCATGGTATGGAATTTGTTTAACATACACCATGGTATGAAATTTTTAACATACACCATGGTATGAATTTTTTAACATACACCATGGTATGAATTTTTTTTTTAATATACACCACGATATGGAATTTGTTTTAACATACACCATGGTATGGAGTTTGTTTTAACATACACCATGGTATGGAATTTATTTTAACATACACCATGGTATGGAATATATTTTAACATACACCATGGTATGGAATATATTTTAACATACACCCATGGTTTGGAATTTTTTTTAACATACATCATGGTATGGAATTTTTTTTTAACATACATTGATATGGAATTTTTTTTAACATACAATATGGTATGGAATTTGTTTTAACATACAATATGGTATGGAATTTTTTTTAACATACAATATGGTATGGAATTTTTTTTAACATACAATATGGTATGGAATTTGTTTTAACATACACCATGGTATGGAATTTGTTTTAACATATACCATGGTATGGAATTTTTCTAACATACACCAAGGTATGGAATTTATTTTAACATACACCCATGGTATGGAATTTTTTTAACATACACCATGGTATAGAGTTTTTGTTAACATACATTGGTATGGATTTTTTTTTTTAACATACATCATGGTATGGAATTTTTGTTAACATACATCATGGTATGGAATTTTTGTTAACATACATTGGTATGGAATATTTTTTTAACATACTCCATGGTATGGAATTTTTTTTAACATTCACCTGTGTTATGTATGATGTTTATATAATATTATAAATATTTTAGGAAATTATAAATGTTTCTTCACTTTAATATTTGCTTAAATCTTAATGTTTATCAGGAAAAACATGTTTAACTAGTGTCCTTGAATTAGGTTGTTTTGATCAATATGTTTTCTCAATTTGAAGGTCAAGGTTGATTGTTGTTTACAAGTAAAATTCCATTAAGATGACACACATTCTAGAACATTCTGTCATGTGACCAATCTTTATATATACCATGTTTGGTGGACATTTATTCAGTTTTGACATTACCATCAGTCTTGTAAAGAGCTATTACAGTTGTGAAAATTCATTCCAAATTCTAAGAGAGGAATTATTTTAAATATTCATTGGATTATAACAATGCTCATAAACTTTTGGATTTTGGATTTTTAATTAATGATTTTGGAATTTATCTGAACTTATTCAGAGATTTTGGAATACTTCATTTTGACATCAGCACATCAAAGATTACTAGTACATCGGGACTTTGGAGACCATTAGCACATCATAACATTCAAGGACATAGCCGTGAATTTGGAACATTCTATATTTAGGACTTGTGATTAGAACAATCATTCTTATTGGATTATTAGGATTTCAAAACATATTACTGTAAGTGACTTTTTGATTTTTCATTTTAATTATCTAGTAATAAATTGCTTGTTGATTTTTTACTTGATTTGTTGGTTTCACTTTCTTTCTGTTACATTTTTCTTAGACCATAGAGTAGTAACACCTGGTTGAAGATAATGTATGTTTCTTTCTTTCTTACTTCTGTTCCTGGCATTGTCTTATACTTGTAGATTTCTCTTGTGATTTTGCATGCATCATGTAAAAAATTCACTGTTCATTTAAGGTGAAAAAGTGGGGTCATTTAAAAAGAAAGGTCACAAATATCCCTACATCATCATTCTTGTTTTTTCATGAAATTCAAACACATATCACTATCATAGGCACTCATATCATGAAATTAAAACACATATCACTATCATTGGTACTCGTGTCATGAAATTCAAATACATATCACTATCATAGGCACTCGTGTCATGAAATTCAAACAAATATCACTATCATAGGCACTTGTGTCATGAAATTCAAATACATATCACTATCATAGACACTCGTGTCATGAAATTCAAACATATCACTATCATAGGCACTCGTGTCATGAAATTCAAATACATATCACTATCATAGGCACTCGTGTCATGAAATTCAAATACATATCACTATCATAGGCACTCGTGTCCTGAAATTCAAACACATATCACTATCATAGGCACTTGTGTCATGAAATTCAAATACATATCACTATCATAGACACTCGTGTCATGAAATTCAAACATGTATCACTATCATAGGCACTTGTGTCATGAAATTCAAACACATCACTATCATAGGTACTCATGTTGTGGGTTTATTAATTTCTGCAATAAATATTCACCGTTCAGGACATGGTTACTTTAGCAGAGAAGGCAATTGTAGCAAACTGTGCTATAGTCTGAGTCAACAATGACTGATAATGCTGGCAAAGTTAATATTTATTGCAGAAATTAAATAAATCTGTGACCAGAGTGTCTGTGACCATTATCAGCCTTTCCAATTGTGAGCCTTCTGTACTGGGATTTGAATTCATAGTGCTCGAGTAACCATTCCCATCAAGAATTTTTTTTTTTTTGGATATTGCAGTCTGCATTTTTTCTTTCCAGTATGTTAGTTTGGAAATAAATGAAGCATTATTTTTGTTGAAGATTTAATCTTCTCTTCTTTGCATTGTCTATCAATGGTCATCAACCATGTGCTCTTGATTGGTGTACAGGCCAATCAAAATCAGTATGACATTTCTGTAAGCCAATGAAATAGAGCATCTTATGCTTCTTTGGCAAGTAATGCACTGGATTCACTAAGCTTGCAATTCGCTTATCAGTCTAAAATCAACAGTAACAATCTTGTATCTTTATTTTCTTAGGTCATTTGTATGCACCATATTGGCGCCATGGAGGGATTATTTGGCTTCCTTTGAGAGGAGAAAAAAGGGTCGGAATCGTCTCTTTCCTCCTCTCAAGGGTTTTTCTGATTTTTTGGCAGCCACCATTTCCAGGTGGATTGTCCTCACAATCAAGAGAGTTTATCATTCCCTCACAGATAGGGACCTTTCGTTCATGAGAAATAAAGTCCATGAGGTTGCTATTGCTGCATATTGTGCCTATTTGAATCACTTCACATTTGATTATATTATGACAGCGGCCTTATGGCTGTCTCACACTACCTTTTCATCCTTCTATATTGCTCTTTGGTGCACCAGAACAAAGGAATATATTCGCTGGGTCCAATTATGACAGCACAACATGTGTCACAAAAGCCATCTTCTAGCTTACAGAAGTAAACACTTCTAATGTAAGGGTAAGTGAATTTATCTTCATATACCAGTTTTTTGGTTTGGGCCATCAGACTCCCTTCTAACTCTTAACTTCAGCAGTGCAGTAGTAGCAGGTATTGTATTACTACTATTAAAATAAAGTTTCTTGGTGGGATAAAACTGTTTTAATTATGTAATACTTGCCTGCTACTATTGCACATATTACCTCCTTCTACCCCACTCTGATGTCCAGTAGTCTTGGTCCAAGTCAAAAGAGGAAGATATGCCATATTGTTACGACTCTATGGTCTAAGAAAAATGTAACAGAAAGAAAGTGAAACCAACAAATCAAGCAAAAAATCAACAAGCAATTTATTACTAGATAATTAAAATGAAAAATCAAAAAGTCACTTACAGTAATGTGTTTTGAAATCCTAATAATCCAATAAGAATGATTGTTCTAATCACAAGTCCTAAATATAGAATGTTCCGAATTCACGGCTATGTCCTTGAATGTTATGATGTGCTAATGGTCTCCAAAGTCCTGATGTACTAGAAATCTTGATGTGCTGATGTCAAAATGAAGTATTCCAAAATCTCTGAATAAGTTCAGATAAATTCCAAAATCATTAATTAAAAATCCAAAATCCAAAAGTTTATGAGCACTGTTATAATCCAATGAATATTTAAAATAATTCCTCTCTTAGAATTTGGAATGAATTTTCACAACTGTAATAGCTCTTTACAAGACTGATGGTAATGTCAAAACTGAATAAATGTCCACCAAACATGGCATATATAAAGATTGGTCACATGACAGAATGTTCTAGAACATGAGTCATCTTAATGGAATTTTTACTTGTAAACAAAAATCAACCTTGACCTTCAAATTGAGAAAACATATTTATCAAAACAACCTAATTCAAGTTAACTAGTTAAACATGTTTTTCCTGATAACATTAAGATTTAAGCAAATATTAAAGTGAAGAAACATTTATAATTTCCTAAAATATTTTAAATATTATATAAACATCATACATAACAATATGTTGGCTATGACTAAGGAATCAGACTGGGATCATATTCTTTTCAATTCCGGGCCTCCAATTACTAGCTTGGACTGGAGAACTTGGCATCCTGGAAAAGGGAAGCAATTCAATAGTAGCATGTAAAAGTATTACATAATTAAAATTAGTTTAACCCCTCCCCCTCCCCCTCCAAAAAAAGAAATTTAAAAAAATGTTCACCGTTGTAATTTGGAACACAGTGGTGTCAATGGAAGTTATCACCTGTCTGTATGGGAAGCAAAAATAAAAAATTGCCATAGAAATGTGTGAAACCAACTGAGAATTTATATACCAACAAAGTTATAATGGATTTACAGTTTACTTTTAAAAAAATGTGGACAAGATGAAAACAAGAAAATCATAAAATCTCAGCAGCAGAAATAGCCTTGATATGCCTGTTATTGAAGACATTTCTCATTTCTATATATGCCAAAGAGCGTATTTTCTATTATATTTCAAATATTTCTAGAATGTTCTCATGCTGTAAATTTTATTGCACTCCCTAATTATAAGGCCTTTCATCATAACTACCCCTACAACCTCAGTGACATAGAATAGTCTCAATAAGAGGTGACTAATGGAGCTATGAACTGTATTTAGCATACCCGACTCGTGACCAAAAGGGTATGGGTTTGAATCCTACCATCAGATTAACCCAAGTTGGATACCGCAGTGTCTTTCGGCAAGGCACTTTACTCAGTTTGACAAGGCACTAAATAACCTAATAATATTGCTGTGCCGCAAAACACCAAACCAAGCCAAGACAAGTTGTTATACCGGATAATACCATTCCTTGTATAAGTCAGGTGTGGTCATTGATTCCATTTCATTATGTTGTTGTGAAATTACATGTATAATGTACCTCATTATAAAGTGGTATACTGTATGGCTTCCATGGAGAATGTTATAATGAGGGAATACTGTATGGCTTCCATGGAGAATGTTATAATGAGGGAATACTGTATGGCTTCCATGGATAATGTTATAATGAGGGAATACTGTATGGCTCCCATGGAGAATGTTATAATGAGGGAATACTGTATGGCTTCCATGGAGAATGTTATAATGAGGGAATACTGTATGGCTCCCATGGAGAATGTTATAATGAGGGAATACTGTATCAATAATCTTTTTGCAGGAAGCATTGCCGTATATACTCACATATAATCCAATACCAACTGCAAACTGCATAGACCCAGATCTGCTGCTGCATAATTCACCGGCAGATCTGGGTCTATGCAGTTTGTAAGGACTAATCAGTATTATGCAATGGCAGATCATGGTCTATGTTGTTTGCATTTGGATCCGGATTATATGCGAGTATATATGGTATATGTTGCTCTTACTATAGCTCTATGATCAATTATCATCAGGAAAGGTGGATGTAACAAGGTCTTCAATGACTAAAGTTTAGTTTTTCAGTGTAAGATAAAATACAGGCAAAGGATCATGAAGTTTAAAGCTGATCTACAGGTATGTTATTACAGGTATGTTATTACACATACTCTTGTTCAACCAGACCTTTTATGTGGTTCCGTAAAAGCTAGGCCATGCAAGAGTCTGCTAAAATGCTTCATTGGTTCCTGTTATCATATGAAGGCGCCTTGATCAAACTTTGTGCTTTGATCAAACTTTGTAGAAGATGCTTTGATCAAACTTTGTAGAAGTGAAACTCCAAAGACATATCTCATGATTTCAAAATTTATATAGACATACTTTTTGCAATCATTGAAGTCATAATTCTGTTGTAAGCTTGAAGAGGATATTGTTCAACGTCACTTTGTTTTTGTTTTTGTTTTTCTTGGTTTTAACGGCACTTTTAACACATTATTGGCTATATCATCCTGAGGAAATGGGAGCTAAGTGCCTTTTCCAATGACACACCAAAGCTGCTGACCCGGGCTGGTTTGGATGGGTATCGAACATCCAACCCTTGGATTATGAATCTGATGCTCTACCAACTGAGCTACCATGGGTCCCACAGACACCTATGCCCGAGGCATGTCTCAATCAGCCAGTGAAACTGTCAATGTTTACTCCAAACATTATGTCATCTCATCAAAATGACACATTATGTCACCTCATCTCATCAGCCATTCAAATTACTTTTCTATATTTTTTGAAAGCCTCATTCTGGTGTCACAAGTAAAACTGTTTTTTTTACCAGACCCTTGTATTGCATAGATCTCACAGAGCCATAGGAGAGGTCTTGTTACACAAGACTTGCATTTGATGTCACAACAGGCCTGGATCCATGTTGTTTATACACATTGTACATGGGTAAATTTGGAAAATGAATAAATACCAAATTTAAATCGGCCATTGAACAACTTAAGATAGTCTGCTTGTGTAAAATAAACACTTAATGTGCAGCTTGAAATGAACACTGTAATTTGACATAATCAATGCAATGTCCCTTATACCTAGGTTTAAAATAGTGCTATGAACTCTGAGAGATAGTACATAAAATGCTGTTGTTGCAAATTATGTCCCTTATTAATTAATGAAAAAGATAAATTCTTATACAATTTTAATACTTAATGCAACAACAGTACTGTGAAATAAAATTTTAAAGTCTGCAAATATTTATGAACCTTTTGGAAATCTTTGCTGAGATACGACATGCAATACATTTTCCACACAGGCTTATTGATGCAGAAAACTGATGTGATTTAAAAAACTGGGACAACAAACCCTTTTCTTTGTGTACTTGATAAGAGAAGTGTGTGATCTTCAATCTGTAAAAATTTGATAAATTTTTTTAATAATCATTAAGCTTTTATTTTATGGTCAGTTAATGACTTTTTCCCGTACTTTTGTATGCAATGACCCTTACTTGGGGATTGATATTCAGGCAAGATTTGTATGCAATGACCCTTACTTGGGGATTGATATTCAGGCAAGATTTGTATGCAATGACCCTTACTTGGGGATTGCTATTCAGGCAAGATTTGTATGCAATGACCCTTATTTGGGGATTGCTATTCAGGCAAGATTTGTATGCAATGACCCTTACTTGGGGATTGCTATTCAGGCAAGATTTGTATGCAATGACCCTTACTTGGGGATTGCTATTCAGGCAAGATTTGTATGCAATGACCCTTACTTGGGGATTGCTATTCAGGCAAGATTTGTATGCAATGACCCTTACTTGGGGATTGCTATTCAGGCAAGATTTGTATGCAATGACCCTTACTTGGGGATTGCTATTCAGGCAAGATTTGTATGCAATGACCCTTACTTGGGGATTGCTATTCAGGCAAGATTTGTATGCAATGACCCTTACTTGGGGATTGCTATTCAGGCAAGATTTGTATGCAATGACCCTTACTTGGGGATTGATATGCAGGCAAGATTTGTATGCAATGACCCTTACTTGGGGATTGATATTCAGGCAAGATTTGTATGCAATGACCCTTACTTGGGGATTGATATTCAGGCAAGATTTGTATGCAATGACCCTTATTTGGGGATTGATATTCAGGCAAGATTTGTATGCAATGACCCTTACTTGGGGATTGATATTCAGGCAAGATTTGTATGCAATGACCCTTACTTGGGGATTGATATTCAGGCAAGATTTGTATGCAATGACCCTTACTTGGGGATTGATATTCAGGCAAGATTTCTGAAAAGAAATGCAAACCAGCTGATCATTTTTGGGGTAGTTTTGGATTGTTTAGAACTCAAAGTTCATAAAAATATAAATTTAAAAAAAAATAAAAAATCCTCCAACTTTTCACAAACGATCATCCTTAATAGGTATTCAGTATGGTGTACTTGAGTGGTTGTTTATGGTAAATCAGTATGGTGTGCTTGAGTGGTTGTTTATGGTAAATCAGTATGGTGTGCTTGGTAGTTGTTTACAGTAAATCAGTATGATGTGCTAGAGTGGTTGTTTACGGTACAGAGTTAATGAATAAGTGCATCCAAAATGCCCCCTATATTTATTG
This sequence comes from Margaritifera margaritifera, assembly GCA_029931535.1. Lineage (NCBI taxonomy): Eukaryota > Metazoa > Mollusca > Bivalvia > Unionida > Margaritiferidae > Margaritifera > Margaritifera margaritifera. The sequence continues at coordinate 2,297,628 of JAQPZY010001407.1, read as the reverse complement.
ATCTAATTTGTTAACTGCAGTCTTGGTGTGTGGATCAACAAGCTTGGTATTTGGTGCTGTCCCACAGATATCTATAGCTTCTATTGATCCCTGCCCAAAGTACTCTTTTAAATAGAAACTAGCTTCTTGTAGATTTTTGCAGCTTTCTGATTGAAAATTGGCAAAAAACCAGACAGTTCATTCATCAGAGTTTGCCTGTCCCAACTTCAGATCTCTTCTTACAAGCTGCATACAGCATTCTTGCCACAAACTTGTTTCATTTCTCTTTCTCTTTTACTGTAAAAAAAAAAAAAATGGGGGTCCACAGAGATCTGATAATTGTATGGTCTTGAATGGCACATCAGTACATGAATGACTATTTAGTTCTGAGGTGATGAGAGTCACTGTACAGTGCAAGCTTGCCTGGAGACAGACTGCATCAGACAACTTAGGCTAGTCTGGTCAAGATGTGAACCGATAATGACACTGATCGTGAATCTGCCATGCCAAAACAGATCCTGTATAAACATACCATGGACGTCAATTCTGACTGGTCGAGAAAGATTTCGACCAGTTAACCCACGGATTGTTAGTCCAGTATGACAAAACAGCACCTGTATAGACACACCATGGACATCGACTCTGGTGGGTCTGGCCAAGATGTGAACCAATGGGCTCACTGATTTTGAGTCTGGTTTGCCAAACAGCTTCCATATAGATACACCATGTCAGTTGACTTAGGCTGGTCTGGCTGATATGTCAACCAATTACCCACTAATTGAGTCCAGTCAACCAAACAGTTTCCATATAGACACACAATGTCATTTGACTTAGGCTGATCTGGCCATGATGTGAACCAATGATCCCACTGATCATGAGTGCAGTGTGGCAAAACAGCTCCTGTACACAGATCGAATAATCCACTGTTTTCAGACATAGAAGTCAAGTTTTTTATTTATATATGGTTACAATGCTTTTACTGCAATGACTAGATAATTAATAAAGTGTCACATTCCTCAAGTGCAAAATGTTACAAAGTAAGCACTTGATTTTGGCAGTTGATCTAGAAATCAAGTGATTACATGATTGAGCTATTTTTAACGAAGGTTACATGTTTTGTTTAACTTGTGGAAAATTGTCTGCATGATTTTCACCTTTCCCTTGTTTTTAAGGTGGGATTTGTTCAGTTTAGTGGGAATTTATGCAATTACGCATTACGTAGAAAGTATTGCTTGATCCTGTCGCTTCCGTTAATTCCATAGCATGGGTTATTAATGCCAGCTGGCAATTTTTGCATCTGACCAAGATGGTACCAGCTACCTGTATAATATACTTTACCAATAATGATACATCACCAATATTAACTATTACATTAATCAGCATGCTTTATCAACTTGGCAAAATTTGTGTGATGAACACTCCACACACAAGCTTCAGAACATCAAACCCATCATTGGAGAGTAGCATCCCTGCTGTAGAACAAATTGCAAAGGTGAGGTGGTATTGTGTGGCTGTGTATATAAGATGCACACCTGGCCCATGCATATATACCTCTTGAAGGGTGATCCTTGACCAGAGTGCATACCTTGCCAGTATCCACTTACAACACATTCTTGAGGATGTATCGACTTCAACCCTGTAATACAATAGATTTTATGTGAACTCAGTTAAGAAGCTTTTTGATAATGTACCGCCAGACGAACTCTTGGACTTTCTAAATAAAATGCAGTTTTATATATTTAAAAAAATCTTGACTTTGCATTTTAGTGATTTTACACCTTTTATCCAAATCTATATTTTATACAAAAAAAATTTACTAATTTTTACATCATCTCCATTTTTTATCTTTTATTTTAAACAGTACATATTTACCATATTAATCAGAAGGGGGATTATCTTCCTCATATTTTAGTCATAAAGAGGATTATCTTCATTAGAGTTAGGTCAGAAGGGGGATTATCTTCCTCAGATTTTAGTCAGAAGCGGGATTATCTTCCTCAGATTTTAGTCAGAAGGGGGATTATCTTCCTTAGATTTTAGTTGGAAGGGGGATTATCTTCCTTAGATTTAAGTTAGAATGGCGATTATCTTCCGCAGATTTAGGTCAGATGGGGGATTATCTTCCTTAGATTTTAGTCAGAAGCAGGATTATCTTCCTCAGATTTTAGTCAGAAGGGGGATTATCTTCCTTAGATTTTAGTTGGAAGGGGGATTATCTTCCTTAGATTTAAGTTAGAATGGCGATTATCTTCCGCAGATTTAGGTCAGATGGGGGATTATCTTCCTTAGAGTTTAGTCAGAAAGGGGATTATCTTCCTTAGATTTCAGTCAGAAAAGGGATTATCTTCCTTAGATTTTAGTCAGAAGGGGGATTATCTTCCTTAGTGTTTAGTCAGAAAGGGAATTATCTTCCTTAGATTTAGGATAGAAGGGGGATTATTTTCCTGAGAGTTAAGTCAGAAGGGGGATTATCTTCCTTAAAGTTAGGTCAGAAGGGGGATTATCTTCCTTAGATTTTAGTCAGAAGGAGGATTATCTTCCTTAGATTTAGGTCAGAAGGGGATTATCTTCCTTAGAGTTTAGTCAGAAAGGGGATTATCTTCCCTAGATTTTAGTCGTGAAGGGGGATAATCTTCCTTAGAGTTTAGTCAGAAAGGGGATTATCATTCTTAGATTTTAGTCAGAAGATGGACTATCTTCCTTAGATTTAGGTTAGAAGGGCAATTATCTTCCTTAGAGTTTTGTCAGAAAGGGGATTATCTTCCTTAGATTTAGGTTAGAAGGGGGTATATCTTCCTTAGACCTAGTCAAAAGGGGGATTATCTTCCTTAGAGTTAGGTCAGAAGGGGAATTATCTTCCTTATAGTTTACTTAGAAAGGGGATTATTTTCTTTAGATTTTTGTCAGAAGGGGGATAATCTTCCTTAGATTTTAGTCAGAAGGGGGATTATCTTCCTTTGATTTTAGTCAGAAGAGGGATTATCTTCCTTAGATTTCAGTCAGAAGGGTGATTATCTTCTTTAGATTTTAGTCAGAAGATGGATTATCTTCCTTAGATTTAGGTCAGAAGGGGGATTATCTTCCTTATGGTTTAGTCAGAAAGGGGATTATCTTCCTTAGAGTTTAGTCAGAAAGGGGATTATCTTCCTTAGAGTTTAGTCAGAAAGGGGATTATCTTCCTTAGATTTAGGTTAGAAGAGGATTATCTTCCTTAGATTTAGGTCAGAAGGGGGATTATCTTCCTTAGAGTTGTTAGGTCAGAAGGGGGATTATCTTCCTTAGATTTTAGTCAGAAGGGGGATAATCTTCCTTAGATTTCAGTCAGAAGGGTGATTATCTTCTTTAGATTTTAGTCAGAAGATGGATTATCTTCCTTAGATTTAGGTTAGAAGGGGGATTATCTTCCTTATGGTTTAGTCAGAAAGGGGATTATCTTCCTTAGAGTTTAGTCAGAAAGGGGATTATCTTCCTTAGAGTTTAGTCAGAAAGGGGATTATCTTCCTTAGATTTAGGTTAGAAGGGGGATTATCTTCCTTAGATTTAGGTCAGAAGGGGGATTATCTTCCTTAGAGTTGTTAGGTCAGAAGGGGGATTATCTTCCTTAGATTTTAGTCAGAAGGGGGATAATCTTCCTTTGATTTTAGTCAGTAGGGGGATTATCTTCCTTAGATTTAGGTTAGAAGGGGGATTTTATCTTCCTTAGAGTTTAGTCAGAAAGGGGTTTTTCTTTAAATTTTAGTCAGAAGGGGGATTATCTTCCTGAGATTCAAGTCAGAAGGGGGATTATCTTCCTTAGATTTAAGGCAGAGGGGAATTATCTTCCTTAGATTTAAGCAAGTATTTTACCATTACCATTTGTACTAACGTTTACATGGCACTGTATAACCAGGATTGTGCTGATGTGCTGTTATTCCTATACATATTTATCCATACATACAGGCTGTACTGTTATTCCTATGCATATTTATCCATACATACAGGCTGTTCTGTTATTCCTATACATTTGTATCCATACATACAGGCTGTACTGTTATTCCTATACATATTTATCCATACATACAGACTGTACTGTGTTATTCCTATACATTTTTATCCATACATACAGGCTATACTGTTATTCCTATATATATTTATCCATACATACAGGCTGCACTGTGTTATTCCTATACATTTTTATCCATAAATATAGGCTGTACTGTGTTATTCCTATACATTTTTATCCATACATACAGGCTGTACTGTGTTATTCCTATACATTTTTATCCAAACATACAGGCTATACTGTTATTCTTATACATATTTATCCATACATACAGGCTATACTGAATTCAGTATACCACTGTACCATTGAATGCAATATAGAGTCTACTGACTTTGATCTAGGATGATATAGCTGTCACCATCTGTCAGACACAAGAAAAGCAAATATGTATTTACCCAACATTGAAGGAATTCATGAAAACAAAGGATCAAGTTATAACATTTTACAGACTTCATTTTTACCCTCAGTTAGAATTACTTGATCCAAGAGGTTTTACTACACATATTCCCAATTGATAATTATGCAAGATTTCAGCGTATAATTGTACATTTAGCATTCTTGTAAGAGTTTGATCATTCTTAATTTTGACAGAACTCAAACAAGACTTGATTTATTGCATTGAAAATGATTGTAATATTGGGTGATCCTGAATCAATAATGCTAAAGCTTTGACTTGTTTTATGACAGCAATATTGCAGATATTGATATTTTTCTGATGAAGTGGTATTTAGCAACACTACAACTCAACATCTTCTAACGGGAAATGGTGGTATTTGCTGAAACTTCACTAATATGGAAGGGAACCAACCAGTTGAAATAACAAAAGGCATTATTATTGAATAAATAATTTGTTTTCCAGATTAATTTCATGTTTAAATAATATAATTATTGCTGGGACTATTTTTGATATAATTACATAATTATCCAGGTGACAAATTTCTAAGCATACTTTACTAAATATTTAGACAATTATTTGTATTTGAACATGTAATTACTGTACGTACTCTTGTATAATCTGATACCAACTGCAAACTGCATAGACCCAGATCTGCCATCGCATAATGTGCCGGCAGATCTGGTTCTATGCAGTTTGTAAGAACTAATCAGTAGAACAAACAACATAGACCCTGATCTACCGGTGCATTATGCGATGGTAGATCAGGGTCTAGGTTGTTTTCATTTGGACCTGGCTTATACGCAAGTATATACAGTAATTGTTTTTTCTTCAAATTGTTATAAAAATACAACCAATCCATTTCTATATGGATAAATTTGCATTTGTGTTTTTATCAAGCCCACTTTAGTGGGAATCAAGACATGCATCTAGCAGTAACCCCTTGATAGATTCTCATCATACTTGGCATGAATTATTATGAAGTCAAGATAATTATTATAATTATTACGAAGCCAAGATAATTATTATAATTATTATGAAGCCTAGATAATTATTATAATTATTACAAAGCCAAGATAATTATTATAATTATTATGAAGCCAAGATAATTATTATAATTATTATGAAGCCAAGATAATTATTATAATTATTATGAAGCCAAGATAATTATTATAATTATTATGAGGCCAAGATAATTATTATAATTATTATGAGGCCAAGATAATTATTATAATTATTATGAGGCCAAGATAATTATTATAATTATTATGAAGCCAAGATAATTATTATAATTATTATGAGGCCAAGATAATTATTATAATTATTATGAGGCCAAGATCATTATTATAATTATTATGAAGCCAAGATCATTATTATAATTATTATGAGGCCAAGATAATTATTATAATTATTATGAAGCCAAGATAATTATTATAATTATTATGAGGCCAAGATAATTATTATAATTATTATGAAGCCAAGATAATTCATTCTACAACGTGTTCATTTGCCCCCCCTAGGTCATGGTCATAGAAAATTTAAGTTAAGATTTTGGTTGAAATTGTTTTATTTGCTGTATTTCCTTAATCCCATGATGGATTTACTTCATATTTGGAATAAATCATTATAAAGCTAAGACAATTAATTCGGTGACATGCATGGGGTCGAGGTCACAGTCATATAAAAGTTTTGGTTAAAGTGTTTTCATTTGGTTATGCTTCCTGAACCCCTTCATGGATTTTGTTCATACATTGTATAAACCATTATTAAGCTAAAAGAAATCATTCTGTGACATGCTCACTCCAAGCAAACTGTAGAATATGCTCAAATTAGTTTCCTGCCTCAATCAAGTTTGAGTGTAGACTATTCAATTTCATGGGTAAAATGGGATCCTGCCTCAATCAAGTTTCAGTGTAGACTATTCAATTTCATGGGTAAAATGGGATCCTGCCTCAATCAAGTTTCAGTGTAGACTATTCAATTTCATGGGTAAAATGGGATCCTGTCTCAATCAAGTTTGAGAGTAGAGCTATTCAATTTAATGGGTAAAATGGGATCCTGTCTCAATCAAGTTTGAGAGTAGAGATATTCAATTTCATGGGTAACATGGGATCCTGCCTCAATCAAGTTTGAGTGTAGACTATTTAATTCCATGGATAAAGATGGATTCTGAACAAAGAGTCTCAGAAGAAAAGATTGCAACATATCTGAAGTGCATTGGTATGAGGAAGGGGTTGACAACATATCACCCAAAATTCTACACTTATATAAACCAGTATTATTAGGCCCATTAGGTCCAATTACAAATCTTGTTAATAGAACCATTAGTGCAAACTCATTGCCAAAATACAACTAAATCTAGCTTAGAGCAGTGGTTCCCAAACTTTTTTAAATACCATCTATTGCGACCCAAAATGCAATACCAGTATAGGGTCCTGATTTGGGTCACAACCTGTGGTTTGGGAACCACTGAGCTCGAGCAACTCTGGTGTATAAGAAAACTGATCATCAATATAAACAGAACTATCAAACAGGAAGGAGTTTGCCAATTGGGTCAAAACTCTTTGAGAGAACCAATTTGCAAACAGCTGAATGCATATTTCAGTAAAAAATTTTTGCTCATTGCTGTCAATTTTCAGGAGTGGATATAACTGCCAGTCTGTGCTGACTGCTATCACTGAGGAATGGTACAGGACATTGGACAATGGCCATTAGGTGTGGTTTTTATGGGCCTGTCTAAGGCTTTCAACTGCCTGCCTCACCACCTTATAGTGTGTGTGTGTGTGTGTGTGTGTGTTGGGGAAAGTATGTATATATGTATGTATGTATGTATGTATGTATGTATGTATGTATGTATGTATGTATGTATGTATGTATGTATGTATGTATGTATGAAAGTGTGTTGACAGGTAGGGAGTTGGGGTAAGTATGTATTTATGAATATATGTATATGTATGTATGTATGTATGTATGTATGTATGTATGTATGTATGTATGTATGTATGTATGTATGTATGAAATTGTTGTCAGGTAGGGAGGTGGGGTAAGTATGTATATACGGATGTATGTATGTATGAAATTGTTGGCAGATAGGGAGTTGGGGTAAGTATATATATATACATATGTAAAAAAACAAATGGGTATATATGTATGCATATATATATACTTTGTTAAGCTTCATGCAATTATATGTTACTAAGTGTGTTACTGTATGAATGTTTGCAATTTGTCTATATATGTATTCTCTTAAGTCATGTGCAGTGATGTGCAAATGTGTGTACTACTGTAAGGATTGCTGAAAATGTACAAGTATGTTTGAAATTTTTCTGATGTATGAATAGTTCCGAGTGTTAACTAAATTTTTGTTGTAAATAGTTGGTAGTATTTGCACAAAATCACTTGTGTTTTATATGCTGTTAGCATATGCTCCAACTTTAAATAAAGATTACTTGAACTTACCATCTATACTCGCATATAAACCGGATCCAAATGCAAACAACATAGACCCTGATCTGACGTCGCATACTGCGCTGGCAGATCAGGGTCAATGTTGTTTGTTCTACTGATTAGTCCTTACAAACTGCATTGACCCAGATCTGCCAGTGCATTATGCGATGGCAGATCTGGGTCTATGCAGTTTGCAGTTGGTAGCAGATTATACATGAGTATATATGGTAAATTAACTTTTTGAGGTAAGATAAAAAAGTGTGGTAGTGATGGGGATGAGAATATAAGTCTGACACGAGTCCACAGATTTTCGGAATCTTGATTGATACGTAAAGGCTTTGTTGACTTTGATATGATCTCAATTCCATACCGTGTTCATTGACTTGTCATATTACATGTTATCTTTTAAAGAGCACCTGAATGACAGTGAATAGAAATGGTGATGTTGTGAGTAATGCGACAATTTAGAATTATAATTACCTTTTGAGTTGGTGTTTGATTTTCAGGTGATTTAGTAGGCTTGAAGTTGTTCCTTTTTGAACTAGTTCAGTGTTGTTTCTTTTTTTTTGCAAAATGCTACCAAACTGGCTAGGTAATAAAATTAATATTTGAATATATAAATTTTCTATTTGAATATTTGAAAAAAAGTATTTTGATTTGAATGTTCAGTTATTAGTGTCAGGTCTTATTTACTTTTTTGTCTTGTAGATTAATACAGTGTAGGACATAATCTCGTTAGCACAACTACTCTTACAGTTTTTTTATGGATTGCCATGAAACTTGGTAAATATTATGGTCATCATCTGAAGATGCGAATTTTTATAAGAGTCATTGTAAATTTTTTACTTGCAGCTGAATGCATTGTATGACAAAATCTTGTAAAGGCAACTAGTTTCCCAATTTTTATGGATTGCCATAAAACTTAGTAAATATTATGGTCATCATCTAAAGATGCATGTACTGACAAGTCACTATGTGCCTTTGAGTTATTGCCTATTTTGACTTAGAGTCTGTTGTAGTGTTTGACATTCTTGACTTGGAGTCTGTTGTAGTGTTGGACATTCTTGACTTGGAGTCTGTTGTAGTGTTTGACAGTCTTTACTTAAAGTCTGTTGTAGTGTTTGACATTCTTGACTTGGAGTCTGTTGTAGTGTTTGACAGTCTTGAATTGGAGTTTGTTGTAGTGTTTGACAGACTTGACCTGGAGTCTGTTGTAGTGTTTGACAGAATTTTGTGAACACAGCTAGTTTCTCAGTTTTCAATGATTGCCATGTAACTTTGTACATGCTATGGTCATCATTTGAAGATGTGCAAATGAAAAAATTGCTGTCCTCGCCCATTTTTTGTTGGAGTTATTGCTCTTGTTGTCTTGCAGCTAAATGCAGTGTATGATAGAAACTTGTGAACACAATTATAGTCCCGTAGTTTTTGATAAATCACTGTCATACATGTGATTCAGTAGAGTGGTAGGACAAAAATACAGTTTTAAAGGCCGTCTACCGCACATACAGTTTTATATTTGAAATCTACAGCTTTTGAAAATTAGAAGATTCAAACAAAATTTTTGAAGGTAAAAAAAATTATTTTTATGTCTTCTACTCAAACATTACAGAAACCAGTCATATCCAGTCTTCTGGGGACCAGAACTGTTCCACCAGTGCAATGACCAGTGCAATGATGCATGCTGAGTGATTACTAATCCGATTAAGAATTGTTACATAATTGCTGTGATGTGTACACAACAAGCTGTCAATTGATTATCTTATTGTTGTAATTTGAAGAGTTTAAGGCCAAAGGCGGGATATTTATTGAGGTGTTATAAGTGATAAAGGGATCAAAGGTGGTCCATCATAGCTTGTGAGTCTTTGATTAAAAATCAGCCGGATGTGAGATTAAAAGGAGAGACCAACCCAAATATGATTTCGGCAGAAACACTTGCGTAAGTGTTTTGATTTTTTGTCTTGTTTAATTGTTATTGTGTTTTTCAAGATGTTTTAAGAGGAATATTTAAGGAAGCTCTAATATTTTTTGGTCAATTGTGTTTTTCAAGATGCTTTAAGAGGAAGCTCTTATCTTTTTTTTGGTCGCTTGTGTTTTTCAAGATGTTTTAAGAGGAAAATTTAAGGAAGCTCTTATCTTTTTTTGTTTAATTTGTGTCAAAATGTGTTTTCTCCCAATGTTAAACAACCATCCACTGAAAATATAGGTCATGAGTTTGCATTGTGTGTTTCATGCAAAGTGGATTTTAAGATAGTGTATTGAGGAAGAAATAATATCACCAGACATATGCAGCCACCATCACATAGGGGAAATCTGGATCAGAAAACTATTAAGAGCCTGCATGTCATCAGTGGACACCAGGGAGTAAATTTGTGAAGGAAACTAAAAATGTTTGTGGATTTTATTTAAAAAAGACTTTGGCAGTGAAAAATTCATTTCGGCAGTGAAAAATCTTTGCAGTGCCGAAAGTATATACAACTTTTCCTTTTTCATTTAATTGAAAATTTCCTGACTCATATTCATTAATAATTATTGTAACATTGTCATCAGAATCTGATTCGTGTTTAAAACTTGCTATTTTATTATAATATGAAGAGTGTACAATTATTATGGTAAAAAATGCACTTGTTTTGTTTTTCAGTTGCCTTAAAATGTGTACAATGTATGTCGATAAGAAATCCTACTGATTTAAAAGCCAATCTATTGATCAAAATTTTGAAATCTACTGATCAAAATTTTGAAATCTACTGATCTGATGTCCTGGTTCAGTAACATGTATGCACTGTGGAACTTGGTATATATTATAGTTGCCATATAAAGACAAATCACTGTGATCTTGTGATTTTTGTTAAGAGATATTACTATTTTGCTTGGAGCTTAATGTAGAATATGACAGAATATTGGGAATGCAACTAGTCTCACAGTTATCAGCAGATTGCCATGAAACTTTGTACGTGTTATGGCTTTATCTACAAGTCATTGTGGTCATGCAATTTTTATACATCTGCCATAGGATGGAGCATATTAACTTTTGATGTTGTCCATCCTTCCATCTCTCTGCACGATATCTGAATTCTGATCCACAATTACCAAACCTTGTAGATTGCTTGCACTTGGAGTAAGGAAAAACTGCATCTGTTTTGGGCTCAGAAGCTCAAAGGTCAAGGTCATTGTCTTTATCCACCATCCACAGATACCAAGCTTTGTAGAATGTTTGCACAATGGGGTAAACAAGAACCTATAAATTTTTGTGTCAAAAGCTCCAAGGTCAAGGTTACTGTGACAAAGAAGAAAAATATTTTTCACACATTCTACATCATCTACAGTTACCAAGTTTTGTGGATAGCTTGAACAATGTAAAGAAGAACCATGTTAGATTATTAGAGGTTCTTTTGGATCATGATCTAATAGATGATTATTTTGTAGTTGAGTACTTCGATGCCATCATTTGCCCCTGGTTATTGTTCATGGTGTATGCCAGATATGGGTAGTTGAACAATAATTGTGCAAGTTCCATGGGTATAGCCTTATTTGGTTAGGAACTTTAATAATCCGGTATATGCAGACTACATTCCGCAGTTGAGCACTTTCAAGCCATCTTTGGCCTCTTGTTGATGTTTACAGTGTTTGCCAGATATGGGTAATTGGATAATAATTGTGCAAGGTTTATAGCTTTAGCACTGGTGTCTGTTGTGGAACTGTAGCCAATATATGAATATATTCCAAAACTGAATTAGACCCAACTGTCCATATCTGCCGTACACAATACGAATATTGATTCAGAAAGTAACATGTGCAGTTAGGCCTGAAAATTTCATACACAGAGTGAGGGGCAATATTTTATAATATCCCTAACAGCTGAAACTGCTAACTTTCTGTTTGAAGTGATGAAGTTGACTACTTTCTGCCCATTATTGAGAATGGTGAAGTGTATTTTCTTGAATTTTATAGATTATGAAGTTATAGCATTGGGAAGTATAGTGACCTTTGGATTTACCAGATCAGCAATTTCACACACTGAGAGTTATAAGTCTTCTGAATGGTCTTGGATTTTGTCTCATTACACTTCATTGTTAATTTCTCTTTCTGCATTTTGAACGGTAAGTTTTTCCTTTCTTTTTTTTTTCTCAGTCCTTCTGTGAATTAATTTATTTCTGAAGGTATAATTTTAGAGGTTTTGTATATAAAAAAACAAAATCTTTTTTGGTACTTAAAATTAATGGATTGGGAGAGGGGTCTTGTTGTTTATAAAGAAGAAGACTGTTCATGAGGTTTTTTGAATTTGTGGTTTCCAACAACAACAGAATCTAAAAAAATTTATACCGTATATACTCATGTATAATCCAGGTCCAAATGCAAACAACATAGACCCTGATCTGCCGTCGCATAATGCACCAGCAGATCAGGGTCTATGTTGTTTGTTCTACTGATTAGTCCGTATATCAGTATATAGTACATCAGTATATAGTAAAATAGGTCAAATCAATATGCTGTAAAGTTTGGGAGATAGTTTACATAGCTTTTGTTCTTACAATTTTATACATATGCCTGCTTAGTGAAATGGTCAACTGTGAAGTTATGTTAGTCTGTTAAGTCATATCAGGCCCACTTGGGTCTTTTATTTAAAGTAGTGATGATACCTTGTGTTTAGCTTTGCTATACCATATATTCCTGCATATAAGCCAGGTCCAAATGCAAACAACATAGACCTTGATCTGCCATCGTATAATGCACTAGCAGATCAGAGTCTATGTTGTTTGTTCTACTGATTAGTCCTTACAAACTGCATAGACTCAGATCTGCCAGCGCATTATGCGATGGCAGATCTGGGTCTATGCAGTTTGAAGTTGGTATCGGGTTATACATGAGTATATACGGTGCATATAAAATGGCTGCCTTATAACCATTTTGAAAATCTTGCTATGTCTACTCTTCCTAAATGAATGGCTATATTGACCTGGGATTTTTACTAAAACACTGCTTGCAATATTTAGTTGATTCTATATTTAAATAGTGCTCATTTATCCTTCAGACTGGCTGACTTATGACCATCTTGAAAATCGTTTATGATTACTTCTGAATGGAAGGTTGTTATCAATGTTGGGTTTCAAGTGAAAGATTATAACAATATGTACCAGGTCTTGAATCAAAATGCTGCTGATCTGACCTCCAACATGGCAACCATAGTGGTCATCGGAAAAAGCTTGTTCTCACTTCTCATCTTGAATGAATGGTGGCATTGACATGAGGTTTTCACCAAAACACTTCCTGCAATATTTTGCTGGTCTTGAATAAAATAAAAATTGTGCAGCTCTGGCAACTAACATCTCTGTGCTATTGTGAAAGAGTTTGACCTTGGGGCCGAGTCAAATGTCACTACTTTCATTTTTGTACTTCATTGAGCTTATGGTCACAAAGACTTGTATTTTGACTAGTCTTTGTATTAAGTTCTTTTTCACATAAACATATTTATAGTCAGCACTCTGACATTGATTTCAAGGTCAAAGGTTTTGACTTCGGTTTTTAGCTGGAATGGGTTGTGAGCATGGTAACACAAACAAGTATGATTGGACCTTCATCAAGACCCATTAGTAGATATATCTGAAGAATACATTGAATGATAACTTGTTTTTTTAAAATATTAATTGTGGATTCAACCAAATTCAGCACATTGGTATATCTGGACAGTATCTGAGACAAGCCTAGTTATCTTTTATGCATATTAACAAGTTCACAGGTTGCCATGACAACATTTTTTTAATTGCATTTTTCTTGAGAACATGATAGCTGAAACATATAGGAAAATATTTGTTTCCAAATTTGGTATGTTGGAGTTTCTCAAAAAGGATAAAAGGATGGAAGAAACAGATTTCTTGTGGATTCCTGCAAATATTTTTTGGTAAGTAGAGGTCAGTCCCTCTGCTGGATTTTTGTTTACAGTTATACTTGAATACTGCTTACATGTTTTGATGTAAATTGTTACCATCTCAATTATACCATCTCAAGTATTTCTTGTATTATAAGCCGGTTGGGGGCAGGAGGATGAGGGAATGGGGAAACAGCTTTGTAAAATCTTGTAAAACATGGAGGGTTGAAGTTATTTTCAAGTATGGGATTATAATTATAGAACTTCAGAATATTACATGAGAATTTACTATAGTTGATGCATTCCAATGTACACAGGGCTTAATCATGATCAAATTTTAAAAAATCAATGAAAGATAAACATTTTTTAAATGACATTCTTACACATTTTCCAAGTTATAAGTAGTTATTTTAACACTTCATCCTTGTGCAGTGATGAAACTTGAAATATGAGGCAACCTCTGGATATTACATTAACTATTGAAATCAGTAAAACAGGTATAATCATCCCAATAGTTTTGATTTCCATTCCATTTGAGCTTAAATCAATCTGTCGGTTTTATACAACAGAGAGTTAAGTAAAGAAATAGTTACATACAAAACATCGACGCTTGTCCTAAATTTTTATTTAAATTCTGTGTTAATGATTGTGATGGATTAAATTCCTGTTTGTATGAACTTAAACACGCATAGCTCAAATAGAACGCTTGCATTCATGAAGAGATATATCCAATATATAATAGATTATCAGCCCTCAAATATTGATTTAGACAACTCAACAATGAAAAACCATACTGATAGTATTTTGACTTTTGTAATTCGAATAATGAGCTTGAATCTTTACAAATAGTTTCATTAGTCAAAGACAATAAAAGAAAAGTTTTCTAGGTTTTCTGCAGGAAAATATTTTAAGTTATATTCCAGTTCTATAGAATGAATGAATCTAGAGTTTCCTTGGTAAATTGAATTTGAAGCCAGACAAAATTGACAAATGTTTCTCCTTGCTGTATGGTTTTGAGATTCATTCATGAGACTCAAGTGCTGATAAAGGATGGTAGCACATGTAGAATATCTGGAGAGAAGCATTGCAAATGCTATATTTTATGAAGTCATGATCAAGCAATTTTCATAGAATTCAAACCCGCTGAATATGTTGTTCTGTTTTTACTGTATATACTTGCTTATAAGTTCAGCCCACTGCAAACTGCACTGACCTAGATCTACCGTCACATAAGGCACCAGCAGATCTAGGTCTATGCAGTTTGTAAGGAGTAGTCGGTAGAACAAACAACAAAGACCCTGATCTACTGGTGCATTACGCTATGGTAGATCAGGGTCTATGTTGTTTGCAGTCAACTTATAAGTGAATATATACATTATATTCTAACTACATTTATATCAAATGTATATGTGTTATACATCTGGAACAGACTTCTAGGAGGTTTTGTTTTCATTTGCAAGAGATTTTCCCAAAATAGGTTGAATATGTAAAGAAATAAAATTCTTAATTAGTTTGAGGAGTATTTTTTAGTTTTCTTCACTTGATTTGTTTTTGGGGTTGTGGTGCAGATTTTAATATTGGAATCCTTCTCATGACCAGAGAGATAACACATCTATGCAAAGGTGAGGAATTTAAATATTGTATGATAGCAATATTGCTATGTCTAGGTTAGCACTAGAATTTGTCAAGTTGTCACTAATTTTTTCCAGAACAAAAAAACCTGATGTATGATTATTTCATGTGCCATAAAAGGGCTACACTTTGGTATTTTCCATTATGGATCTGGTTAATGTTCAGCTTCAGTCATTACTTCTCATTAGCTAGTGTTTCCTATCATAATTCCCCTTCTCTTAAATTGTTCTTTTCAAACTGATAAAACTTGATGATTAATTGCAGAATCATGCATTTCGAAAAATTCCTTTTTTCTATAAATGTTGTCCTTAACATCATTTGTACAAACTCAAAAATATGTAATTAGTGACCTCAATGCAAAAAATTCTGCAGACAACAAGTCCCTAAATTTTAAATTGCCAAATATGTTGCTTTTATTGAAATGAATCACCATCTGAATACTTTCACAATTTTTGCTATCGCTAGCACGAACATAAATATGTGTTTCAAGATTATTCTTAAAAATTCTGTTGTTTTTTTTATTACATTTTTTTTTATATCTCTAAATGACTGGACCTCTCTCAGTAACACAATTCTGTGAATTTTGAATTTAAAATTAAAATTATAATATAAATTAAATTTTAATTTAAATTTAGCTCCAAGCCAATACATTATTTATAGAATTTTTCATATTAGTGAATGGATGTAATGATAATAAACATTTGTTCGTTCCATGAAGGGAACAGAAGAACAATATTTTCTTTGTTAATGGAGATGAATTATAATACATGTATATTCAATGTATGGCTTTTTACCATTTTGTTGCAAGCCATGGGCGACAATTCACTACGCTCCTTTATCACCCATAGCCACCTGTGCTGAGATTTCTCCAATTCTCATGAATATGCATAAACCTGCTTAACCAATCACGGCGAGTGCGAGTATAATTTTCATGCTATTGTGACCCAGCATAAACTTTCGTGCTGTTTGAATGAGCCAATCAAAGTTTCTATTTTAAATACAGTAACTTATTGATCGATACAACAGGCACTTTCACTGATGTGTAGAAGATTGTTAAGTTGTGTTGTTGATGATGTATTTTTGTATGTGCATACTCATGAAAAATGAGGAAATCAACAATTGTCTTTTTACATGTTAGCAGTCATTGCATCAATCAATCAATCATTCTCAGCCAATAGATCAAAGGAATCAGTTCATCAAATATTGTTGCAATCCATCCATCAATTCATCCAATCATCCATCCATCCTTCCTCCCATCCAGTCATCCATCCGCCCATTGGTCAATATAAAAATGAAAGCTGTCTTTATTTGCAGATCATTGTTAGACGGCAGTAAATGGATCAGATGGATCAGAGCACAAAACTGACCCCTGATCTGACAATGGATTATTAGCAAAAATATGGATAGTGGTGAGTAGTCTAAGATTATTTAGTCGATGGAGGGTAGAATAACAGAGGCTTTGTTTGTTAATTGCCCATATTTGCATGTGGTTATAGGATCAATTGCTCCTGGATAATATCCAAAGTAGATTACCAGTATGTGATAGTGGAAAGATAATGTAAGAGTTGTTAACAGCAGTCACCAGAGGGAATTTAGAAATGTGCCAATGGGAAAGATTTGACTTCTTGGCCAAGTGGAGCAGCTTGAATTGACACATAGCAAACCTTATTATGATCCCAGGGACCAGTATATAATCAAAATGAGTATTTACCTACCCACATAACTATGGTCTAGAGGTCATAGGTCATGGTAATTGTGAATCTAATAAGAAAACTATGGTTTCCACACAGAAAGTTTAGTTCAAAACTGTATACAGCATATGACAATCTTGTTAGCACAAATGGTTCCAGAGCTATTGATGGTTTGACGTGAAAGTTCGTAAATATTATGGTCATCACATGAAGATGCACATGTCAGCAAATCAGTTTGCTGCCACAATATTTGTTAGAGTTATTGCTTTTTTGTTTTGTAGCATAATGCAGTAAGACACAATCTTGTAGCATAATGCAGTAAGACACAATCTTGTAGCATAATGCGGTAAGACACAATCTTGTAGCATAATACAGTAAGACAAAATCTTGTAGCATAATGCAGTAAGACACAATCTTGTAGCATAATGCAGTAAGACACAATCTTGTTAGCATAATGTAGTAGGACACAATTTTGTTAGCATAATGCAGTAAGACACAATTTTGTTAGCATAATGCAGTAAGACACAATTTTGTTAGCATAATGCAGTAAGACACAATTTTGTTAGCATAATACAGTAAGACACAATCTTGTAAGCATAATGCAGTAAGACACAATAGTGTTAGCATAATGCATTAAGACACAATACTGTAGCATAATGCAGTAAGACACAATACTGTAGCATAATGCAGTAAAACACAATCTTGTTAGCATAATGCAGTAAGACACAATAGTGTTAGCATAATGCATTAAGACACAATACTGTAGCATAATGCAGTAAGACACAATCTTGTAGTATAATGCAGTAAGACACAATAGTGTTGGCATAATGCAGTAAGACACAATACTGTAGCATAATGCAGTAAGACACAATACTGTAGCATAATGCAGTAAGACACAATATTGTAGCATAATGCAGTAAGACACAATCTTGTAGCATAATGAAGTAAGACACAATAGTGTTAGCATAATGCAGTAAGACACAATTTTGTTAGCATAATGCAGTAAGACACAATTTTGTTAGCATAATGCAGTAAGACACAATTTTGTTAGCATAAGGTAGTAAGACACAATTTTGTTAGCATAATGCAGTAAGACACAATCTTGTTAGCACAACTAATCCTACACTTTTTAATGGATTGCCATGAAAGTTGGTAAATGTTCTGTCATCACCTGAAAATGTGCATTTTGACAGATCACTACCACTGTCCCAATTTTTTTTAGAGATGTTGCCTTTTTTCTTTTGGCTTAATGCAGTGTATAACACAATATTGTTTGTTAGCACAACTAGTCTTGCAGTTTTGATGGATTGCCATGAAAGTTGGAAAATTGTGGCCATCACCTAAATATGAACATTATTGACATATCAATTTGCTCTTTCAATTTTTTTAAATTTAGTTTTTGCCCTTTTTGTCCTGCAGCTGGATAGAATCTTGTGAATGCAACTTGTTTTACAGTTTATAGCTCTACTGGTCATAGACAAGAAGAGCTTATACAATGGCCTGTTTTCTGTGATCCATTTTCTTTCCATTGCCCATCTGTCCTTAACATAAGTTTATTATCGCAAATCTTCCTAAATTACTTACAGGATTGTCATGAAACTTTACACACACATTCATCCCAAGGTCTAGTTGGTCCAGAATGAAATGGTGCTGCTTAGATGGCCAATATGGCCACCATAGTGGCCATCTTGAAAATATTGTTATCGTTACTCCTTCTGGATGGACATTCATATTGACATGGGGTATTCACTAAAAGACTTATGATATCTAGTTGGTCCTAAATGGAAAAGGTGCCTATCTGACCTTTAATATGGCCACTACGGTGGCCATCTTGAAAACCTTGTTATCACTAACTCCTTCTAAATGGATGGTCTTATTAGCATGGGTTCTTACCAAATTTTTATGATGTCTAGTTGGTCCTAAATGAAAATGCTGCTGATCTGCCATATTGAAAATCTTATCGCTATTCCTCCTTAATGGGAAGTCAAATCGACATGCGGCATTC
The DNA here is from genome assembly GCA_029931535.1 of Margaritifera margaritifera. Classification (NCBI taxonomy): domain Eukaryota; kingdom Metazoa; phylum Mollusca; class Bivalvia; order Unionida; family Margaritiferidae; genus Margaritifera; species Margaritifera margaritifera. Next base: position 2,278,572 of record JAQPZY010001407.1, on the reverse strand, counting down.
ATCAGAGGACTTCTTAAAAAGACCTCTTATGATGTCTAGTTGTTGCTGAATGAAAATGGTGCCACTCTTATATACATAATGGCCGCAACAACGGCAATCTTGAAAATCATTTTATTACTCAAGAATATCAAACATACCATATATACTAACATATAAGCCAAAACCAAATGCAAACTGCATAGACCCAGATCTACCAGCACATTATGCAATGGTAGATCAGGGTCCATGTTGTTTGCATTTTGACCTGGATTATATGTGAGTATATATGTTAATTTCAAGACTAAGCAGTTAAAAAGTAAAATGGTCTTATCTTGGATTCCTAGATATTCTTTGTGGCCAGTAGCGTGTCAGTCTTTTTATGGGTTGCTGTGAAACTTGGTACATTTTATGGTCGTCATTTATTGACAAATCTTTGTGCTTCCTTGAATTTTGTAAGAGTTATTGCCCTTTTTGACTTACAACTGGATGAAGTGTATGACAGAATTTCATGAGTGCAACAACTGTTGCAGCTTTGAGTGAAACTTAATATTTTATTATCATCATGATCAAAAGATATGCAAAGTGACCACTCATTGTACTCAAACTTTTTTGACAAGAGTTATGCCCTTGTTTTTTGACAATAGACTCATCATGGGGTAGGGGTTGAGTGCAGGCGAGGTGGGGGTATATTAATGTCAGCAAATTGCTCACCATTCTTCTATTTTTTTATTTATAAAGGTCGGTTAGAAACCATTTGGTATGGGAACGTAAGAAAATATTCTGGATAATGACTTTAACACAAGAGTTCAGACAATTGCAAAATTAGAAAATTAACATTTGCATATTGAATAATTATATATTATACTATTAAGGGTGAAAAGATTCTCTGATGTAAAAATGCATAAATAATTTTTTCCATTTCAATACACACTTTGATACTAAAAGTGGAGAATCGATTCAAAATAATATTGAATTTTTTAAAGTTACTTTTAATCTTCAGTGGCTAAGAATAATTATTAGTTGTTTTTGCATCTTTATTTTTCATGTGTACTGATATATACCATATTGTAGGTGATGTATTACGATATGTATCGATATGTAGCACAGATATATCATTTCACCCTTAAATATATTGGGATATAATATTTGACACTTACATAAGCTGGTTGTTTAAAATTAGTGCATCTTTGTTTCTCCATTCTAGTTCTAATATGTTTCCATCTGTAATTCAATTTCTCACAAGGAAATAATTCATTGGCATTTCACCTCAAACATTTGAATTAATGTAACACATGATCGATTATCGCTGTTGCAATAAAAAAATGGATTTGGTCTTACCTCATAACATAATTTTGGGCACAAATATCATTTAAATTAAAAATTAAAATTAATTAAATTAATTAAAATATATACTATGAAAGTTTTGACTTTACAGTGTTACTCTACTATTATTTTGATATTGTGACTTGATCAAGAATGATTTTCATCAAACTGAGCAATCTTGTACAGATAGATCTAATTTTGCACATGTTAATTGTCCCTCACCTTTTTGTAGATTGAACCAAATTTGGTACGCAGCTTGATATTGATGAAACCATGGCATCTTTTGCTTGTCAGCATTCTGCGTCATTATTTAGTGGAATATTAACTACTGATTGTCCTATACACCCACTGTTTTGCTGCACAATAACTCCCTTCATTATTATTGGATTTGAACCAAATTTGTTATGCAAATAGATATTGATTAGACCTTGAATGAATTTGATTGTCAACATTCAGCGTTTTTGCTTAGCAGAGTTATAGCCCCTGGTTTTCTGACCATCCACTTTCGTTTCCACAGAAAAAGTATCTTCATTATTATTTGATTACATCCAAATTTAGTATGCTGCTTCATATTGATGAGACCTTCACTGGGTTCTATTCTCAGCCATCTACAGCATTGTTTGGCATAGTTGTATGTCCTGTTTGCATGCCAGACCCAATGAATCCCTTGCTTTACTGCACAATAAATCCTTGATTATTATTTGATTTCAACCAAATTTGGTATGCTGCTTCATATTGTTGAGATCTTGCCTGAGTCTGATTGACATCATTCTTCATTGTCATTTAGCAGAGTTATAGCCCCTGAATGTTTGATCCACCCACTTTCAGTTTTGCTCAGTAACTCCTTTGATTATTATTGGTTTTCATCCAAATGTTATAGACAGCTTGATCTTGATGAGGCCAATGAAAATCAGTGTACTTAAATGGAAGACTGTTTACTGTTAATATGTCTGGGATGTTTTGAGTCTTCTGTCAGAATAAGAACTCCAGTCATTGTAAAGTTGACAAGAATTGCCTAATTACAGAGATGTTCATGTTTCATGCGCATATATGAATTATTTATGTAAAGAACAGTTCTAGTGAATCAAATAGCATAAGCTTGAAAGCTGGCCCACCAAAACATGCAAAAAAATCAGCCAAAAGAAACAACTGTTAACAAATGAAACTTATTTGGCCACTTTTTGCAGAGAAAAATGCGTACAAAAATAAAGAGTTGATCTGAGTAGAAAAGGTAGGTAAAGTAGAAGGATAATAACAGAATTAAAATGTTTGCTCAGATTTTACAGGACTTGGGATTAGTCTGGGTTTGGACTTGAGAGATAGATGTGGTTTAATGTTGACTTTGGATTAGTCTGGGTTTGGACTTGAGAGATATATGTGGTTTAATGTTGACTTTGGATTAGTCTGGTTTGTACTTGTGAGATATATGTGGTTTAATGTAGACTTTGGATTAGTTTGGGTTTGGACTTGAGAGATATGTGTGGTTTAATGTTGACTTAGATTAGTCTGATTTGGACTTGAGAGATATGTGTGGTTTAATGTTGACTTTGGATTAGTCTGGGTTTGTACTTTAGAGATATATGTTGTTTAATGTTGACTTTGGATTAGCCTGGTTTTGGACTTGAGCGATATATGTGGTTTAATGTTGACTTTGGATCAGTCTGGATTTGTATTTTAGAGATATATGTGGTTTAATGTTGACTTTGGATTAGTCTGGGTTTGGACTTGAGAGATATATGTATTTTAATGTAGACATTGGATTAGTCTGGGTTTGGGCTTGAGAGATATATGTGGTTTAATGTAGACGTTGGATTAGTCTGGTTTTGGACTTGAGAGATATGTGTGGTTTAATGTTGACTTTGGATTAGTCTGGGTTTGTACTTTAGAGATATATGTTGTTTAATGTTGACTTTGGATTAGCCTGGTTTTGGACTTGAGCGATATATGTGGTTTAATGTTGACTTTGGATCAGTCTGGGTTTGTATTTTAGAGATATATGTGGTTTAATGTTGACGTTGGATTAGTCTGGGTTTGTACTTGAGAGATATATGTATTTTAATGTAGACTTTGGATTTGTCTGGGTTTGTACTTGAGAGATATATGTATTTTAATGTAGACTTTGGATTAGTCTGGGTTTGTACTTGAGAGATATATGTATTTTAATGTAGACTTTGGATTAGTCTGGGTTTGTACTTGAGAGATATGTGTATTTTAATGTAGACTTTGGATTTGTCTGGGTTTGTACTTATGAGATATATGTGGTTTAATGTAGACTTTGGATTTGTCTGGGTTTGTGCTTATGAGATATATGTGGTTTTTCCAAGACTATTTAAGAATATTCATTGTTTGCCTTTACATAAAATCACTACTAATCAGTTTGTTTATGAATTATTTTGGAACATATGTTTGGTTTCTAAAAACTAACAGGTGAGGAGACATTGGATACATTCTAGAGTAAACATTATACCAGTCTGTGAGAGAGATGGACTGTTTGACATTGAGGTACACGATACATCTGTAGTTACATGTAGCATTATAGAGTTTCTTGAGAAAACCATGATTTTATTAATAAAATTCACCAGCAATTAGCAGCATAGGAGTAATCTGAGGCAGTGATCTTGAAATTGTTGTACATCTACAGTTTTCTCAGTAACTGCTGTCAGCCAGGTCAGAAACCTTTTTTTACAAATTTTAATGTTGTATCTGTCTATTTTCATACACTGTAACATTTGTTGTTATACTCTTGCATGGATTTAGCCTTGTACCATATATACTTGCGTATAAGCTTATACCAACTGCAAACTGCATAGACCCAGATCTGCCATTGCATAATGCACCAGCAGATCTAGGTCTATGCAGTTTGTAAGGACTAATCAGTAGAACAAACAACATAGACCCTGATCTGCTGGTGCATTATGCGATGGCAGATCAGGGTCTATATTGTTTGCATTTGGACCCAGTTTATATGCAAGTATATACAGTACTTTTAATTTGTAGTTGGCTATTTCCAAAGATAATGAGAAGGTTGCACCTAATTTGAAGAGTGAGAGTACATAGTATTCACTTTGTTCTTAGACTACATATCTGTGCTTCCACAATTCTCTGTCCATTGGTTCTCCCTGTGTGGGCCATAACTCCCATACCACTTTACCTATTTGCATTATACTTGCACTGTGGGTGCATTTTGGGATGAACACATGTTTTGCACCCACAACTGGATGGCTGTGACCTATTTTCTAGGATTTTAAAAAAAAGTTCTTTCAAATCATATTATGTCTCTGATTTCAATATATCCACCTGCTGCAGAAAATTTATGCTCTGCATCTTAGGATAGATGCATCATGCCACAAAACTTTGTTGTAGTGACCTAATTTTCTGGATTTATTTAAATACTAAACACTCTTTGATATCAAAATTAGACCATGAATGCATCTTGGAACTAAATTGTGTCAGCCAACAATATTTCCTTTTAGTGATCTTATTTCCAGAATTTATTGAAAAATTGCTCAGATTTGTGTTTGACTTTAATTCCAATAGCTTACAATTACCTAACACACGTTGCTTGTCAGTTTATCCAATTTAAACTGTTCACATGTTTTTTTCTTTTGACTTAAGGCATGTGGCATCATTATTATCTCACAGTATTGGATACCTATCATGTATCAAGCTCTTTCATTGGTCAGTGGATCTCACTTGCTATGGGGAGTAACTCTTTTGTCCATGAGAGGGCACTTGTTCAAAAACACTGCTTCAGTTAACTGCATTTGCTAAGGCTCGGTCTGGAATGAAGTGGATCAACAACCCATGGTTAGTGAAGTGGATCAATGACCCATGGTTAGTGAAGTGGATCAATGACCCATGGTTAGTGAAGTGGATCAATGACCCATGGTTAGTGAAGTGGATCAATGACCCATGGTTAGTGAAGTGGATCAATGACCCATGGTTAGTGAAGTGGATCAATGACCCATGGTTAGTGAAGTGGATCAACGACCAATGGTTAGTGAAGTGGATCAATGACTCATGGTTAGTGAAGTGGATCAATGACCCATGGTTAGTGAAGTGGATCAATGACCCATGGTTAGTGAAGTGGATCAATGACCCATGGTTAGTGAAGATCTGCTGCTGAATTTAAGCTGGACTACCCAGCAGTTTCTTGGAAGCCCACAATGCTACCATGTGATTTTGATCGGATTGGTTTGGTTTGGTGTTTTATGGCACAGCAACACAATTAGGTTATTTAGTGCTGAGGCAATCGGAGTAAAGTGCCCTGCCCAAGGACACATCATGGTAGCCAACCCAGGCTGATACGATAGTATTGTTTGAACCTGCACCCATTCGGTCATGAGTCCTGCATGCTATCCACTGAACCACTGTGGATCTGTATGTGATTTTGAAATTTGTGTGATCTTGAGTTGACAGGATGAATATGTGTTATGCATCAGAACTGACTTTCCATTTCTAAAAATCATGTACAAACTCTATTTCTAATATCTTTTTACTTATTGCCACCAAACATACATTGAGGATGGTTGTTTTGGGATGAACTTTTGTTTCACAACTTAATTAGCTAACTTCTTTACAGGATTAATTGAACATTTGTCCAGCTTACAAAAAATGTTCAAAATGAGTTAATATAATAGCTTTATTTTTTTAAATAACTTTCTTTTAAATACTCCTTGATAAGTTATCATTTTGTATATGCCTGCCATTAAAGGTGAAGAATATCATGTTATGAAGATGTCCATTCACATGTTTCCTATTTTGTTTCTGCACAATAACTTAAATTCTCTTTCATCTACCATTTCCACACTTTGTAAATAGCTTGCATTTGGGGTAAGGAAGAAGTATTTTGACTTTCAGAATTATAAAGGTCCACGGTCAAAGTCACTTTGAAAGAAGAAAAAAAGTTTCCACACAAAAGTTGCATTACAGACCTGGACCAAATGTGGATGGCTTGCATTTGGGTAAGGAAGAAACCTATTGGTTTGGGGACCAAAAGGTCAAAGGTCAAGGTCACTGTGAATGAAGGAAGAAAGATGGTTGCTGCACAATTAAATTAGTTGTACATCACCAACCTGGACAACATTTTTTTGGATGGCTTGCACTTGGGGTAAGAAAGAAACCTATCAAATTTGGGGTCAGAAGTTCAAAGTCAGGGTCACAGAGACTTAGGGAAGAAAAATAGTTCTTGCACAATGATTTTAGTTCTACAGCATTGACCTGGACTAAACTTTGTGGATGACTTGCACTTGGAGTAAGGCACATGCCTATTGAATTTGGAGTCAAAAGATTTAAGGTCAGGGTCAGTATGTCTGAAAAATAAAATGGTTTCAGCACAAAAGTTTCTGTTTTCGACCATGTACCTTCACCAAAGATCATGGATGGCCCATATCTTGGGTAAGAATGAAGCATATAGATTTTGGGGTCTAAAGGTAAAAGGCCAGGTCACTGTGAGTCTAAAAAGAAAAGAAAAAACTGTTGGTTAATAATCTCGAGTCAACCGTGGCCTACTAGTGTATGCTAGATGACTATTCAACATGGCGTGTGACATGATGTACTGCGCATGGTGCCCTTGTTCTTGGTTATATTACACAAAATTATTTAGAAGAAAAAGAGCACAGTGGCCTAAACAAATTTTTCAAAGAGACAACACAGGAAGAGCAGTTATTATAATATGACGCTCATTTTCTTCACTGATTTCAAATTTTGTTTCATACAATTCATTCTATAATATAAAGCTTACAATATTTAGGGCCCTGCTTGACAATGTTGGAAGAGCCCTGTAGTAATAATATCTGTCCTTTGTAAACATTTGGTTTCTGCAAGATAACTTTACTGGGAAGTGTTGCCTTTTAACCAAATTTGTGATGCAGCTTTATCTTGATGAGACCTCAAATGAATACAATTTTCAGTCTTCCACAACATTATTTACAGGAGTTATGCCCCCTGATTGCTTGTTTTCTTGACTTTGTTTTCTGTGCATACTTGTACCAAAGTTTGTTGGATTGCATTAAAATTTAGTATGCAGCTTTATGTTGACTTTGAACAAGTTCCATTTCCAGAATTCCACAGTTAACATTACTTACAGGAGTTCTGGCTCTCTGATTGTCTGTTCTCCTGTCTGGTTTCTGCAGCATTACTTTGAAAAGAATGGTTGAATTTGAACCAAATTTAGCATGTAGCTTTATATTGAGATCTTGAATGAGTTTAATTTCCAGCATTCCACATCATTTAGAAGAGTTATCACCCCTGGTCGCCCATCATTCCGACTTTACCTTCAGCAGCATTACTTTACCCTGGATTGTTGGATTGGCATTTCAGCGTTATATTGATGAGACTTTCAATAATTTTGATCTCCAGCATTCTATATCATCATTTGGAGGACTAATGGCTCCTTCATGCCTATTCTCTTTTGTTTCCCAGCATTCCATCTCATCATTTAGAGGACTAATGGCTCCCTAATACTTATTCTGCTTTGTTTCCCAGCATTCCATATCATCATTTAGAGGACTAATGGCTCCTTAATGCCTATTCTCTTTTGTTTCCCAGCATTCCATATCATCATTTAGAGGACTAATGTCTCCTTAATTCCTATTCTCTTTTGTTTCCCAGCATTCCATATCATCATTTAGAGGACTAATGGCTCCCTAATACTTATTCTGCTTTGTTTCCCAGCATTCCATATCATCATTTAGAGGACTAATGGCTCCCTAATACTTATTCTGCTTTGTTTCCCAGCATTCCATATCATCATTTAGAGGACTAATGTCTCCTTCATGCCTATTCTCTTTTGTTTCCCAGCATTCCATATCATCATTTAGAGGACTAATGTCTCCTTAATGCCTATTCTCTTTTGTTTCCAAGCATTCCATATCATCATTTAGAGGACTAATGTCTCCTTAATGCCTATTCTCTTTTGTTTCCCATCATTCCATATCATCATTTAGAGCACTAATGGCTCCTTCATGCCTATTCTCTTTTGTTTCCCAACATTCCATATCATCATTTAGAGGACTAATGGCTCCTTCATGCCTATTCTCTTTTGTTTCCCAGCATTCCATATCATCATTTAGAGGACTAATGGCTCCCTAATACTTATTCTGCTTTGTTTCCCAGCATTCCATATCATCATTTAGAGGACTAATGACTCCTTAATGCCTATTCTCTTTTGTTTCCCAGCATTCCATATCATCATTTAGAGGACTAATGGCTCCCTAATACTTATTCTGCTTTGTTTCCCATCATTCCATATCATCATTTGGAAAACTTATTACTCCTTCATGCCTATTCTCTTTTGTTTCCCAGCATTCCATATCATCATTTAGAAGACTAATGGCTCCTTCATGCCTATTCTCTTTTGTTTCCCAGCATTCCATATCATCATTTAGAGGACTAATGGCTCCTTCATGCCATTCTCTTTTGTTTCCCAACATTCCATATCATCATTTAGAGGACTAATGGCTCCTTCATGCCTGTTCTCTTTTGTTTCCCAGCATTCCATATCATCATTTAGAGGACTAATGGCTCCTAATGCCTATTCTCTTTTTGTTTCCCAGCATTCCATATCATCATTTAGAGGACTAATGGCTCCTTCATGCCTATTCTCTTTTGTTTCCCAGCATTCCGTATCATCATTTAGAGGACTAATGGCTCCTTAATGCCTATTCTCTTTTGTTTCCCAGCATTCCATATCATCATTTAAGGGACTAATGGCTCCTTAATGCCTATTCTCTTTTGTTTCCCAGCATTCCATATCATCATTTAGAGGACTAATGGCTCCTTAATGCCTATTCTCTTTTGTTTCCCAGCATTCCATATCATCATTTAGAGGACTAATGTCTCCTTAATGCCTATTCTCTTTTGTTCCCAGTATTCCATATCATCGTTTAGAGGACTAATGGCTCCTTAATACTTATTCTGCTTTGTTTCCCAATACAAGTTCATCTGATTATGGCCCTGCCAAGCAGATTATAGTGACAGGGCTCATTGCATTGCACCCATCGATAATAGGTATTGTAGTAACATTGCTCTTTGCATTGCACCCATCGCTAATAGCTATTGTAGTAACAGGGCTCTTTGCATTGCACCCATCGCTAATAGCTATTGTAGTAACAGGGCTCTTTGCATTGCACCCATCGATAATAGCTATTGTAGTAACAGGGCTCTTTGCATTGCACCCATCGCTAATAGCTATTGTAGTAACAGGGCTCTTTGCATTGCACCCATCGCTAATAGCTATTGTAGTAACAGGGCTCTTTGCATTGCACCCATCGCTAATAGCTATTGTAGTAACAGGGCTCTTTGCATTGCACCCATCGCTAATAGCTATATTGGTCTATAAAGGTTGGACAACACATCCTGGTTCTGGCTGAACATAAATATTTTTGTTGACAAACCATGTACCGTATATACTCATGTATAAGCCAATACCAACTGCAAACTGCATAGAACCAGATCTGCCATTGCATAATGTGCCAGCAGATCAGGTTGGATGCAGTTTTCAAGGACTAATCAGTAGAACAAACAACGTAGACCCTGATCTGGGTAATCACCACAAAATAGGGTGGACAGCTTTCCTGCACATGTTACAAAATTTCAAATCAGCATTGTTTATGCACATTCAGTCATTTATCTCAGAGTTGTATCAATGTTGTATGGACAAGATTTTGTTCTTGCCATCTGTGCATTATTATAGTTATTTAGGACATGGTTCTGTAAAATTGATTTTGTAATGTAAAAGAAGTGAATTCTTGTTTACAGTATGTTTTCAGCCTAGGACCCCATTGACAAAAAACATTGACTCACCAGTGTTTCAAAACAGCTGACCATCAGATCTGAGTAGATCTATAGTTTTGTTGCATGTATTTTGCCACTCCTATTAATAATGTTTTTAAAAAAGTTTAATCTTTTCAGGTTTTTTTTTTCATTCTTATATTGGCTCTGATAAAGGAAAATAAATTCTCTGAATGGATTCAAATAAATGGAGGGAAATAGTCAAAGTGTTGTCAACATGACAAGATACCTTCTTGGAAACTTAATTCAAATTTGAAATTTAATCTGTAATGGCTAAATGTGAATGATGTTTTGTTTTTTTTGTGAGTTACATATGACTGATATTTTTTTTCTGCTGTCATGATTATACATGATTATACATGATTATACATGCCCCATGATTCCGTTTTTTCTTGTATTGAGAACATGCTTGATTTTTAAAAAAAAATGTGGTCTGCTGAGAAAAAAACCACAAAAGCAAAGATGGAGATCGATCATGGAGTTCTGAGAAGTCTATAACCATTGTCATCCAGTATACATACCCACTTTGTGACTTTTAAATTTCACAATGTGCAAATCATATTTTATAATGGTTAATTATTAGTATTAATTCTTTGTTAGTGTTTATTTCATTGCTAATATGTAGTTATGATTTTTTCATATCTAGTTGACATCCATTAGGAAACTTGTGTTATTCTTTGAAAATGTTGCCATGATTGAATTCCGATAATGGCTCATGTAGATTCTGATTACCTGACAGTCACATGTTTATAATTGGATTTATCAGATGGAATTCTTTGTATGAAAGTGAGTAAGATTATAAAATAAAGTCTGTAGGTAATAATTTAAATATTTTTGTTATGCCATCAAAATAATGTACCTTCTTAAATGTTGTCATTATTTATAATATTTATTTAGTTCATGATCAATATTTATTTGAGAATGGAAAAATTAATTGTGTGTTTGAATTGTCTGAAAATATGTCCAAGAGCCAAAACTTGGCATTTACCTGTAGTAACATTTGTTCTATTTATACACCTGATTTTGACCAACAGTGTCCAAGAAAAGAGATTTTCTTTTCTACCAATTATATTTATATATTTTTACAAGTTTTAATTAATCAGACACCTGTTTGGAGATGACTAAGGCTATATCATTTACCAAAATTTCTAAATCTGTACACAGTATACAGTAACTTAAATGATGAATTTTAGCCAATTAGAAAAAATCCTTTTTCCCGATCAGCATGTTAGGCTCATAGCTGACAATTATTTATATGTAAGCCTTTAACAACGCACATACCATACTTGTGATTTTTCATCTGTTGTATGTGTTTTAAATCAAGTTATGACAGAATTTAGTTTGTAAGACATGTCATTGTTGAATATATACCTGACAATTTAGTTTGTAAGACATGTCATTGTTGAATATATACCTGACAATTTAGTTAAAACATCCTTAGGATCATCATTGGGATATTGTTTCATACTGCTTCATAATGTGCATGACAACAAAATTGATAATGCCACCAGACATACTGCCAGGACATTCACATATGATGCTTTTGTAGGATCTACAACAACTAAGAAACTATGTAGTGGCTTATAAACTTGAAATGTTTACTTTAAAATAAATGTTACTTGTCAAAGGTTCTGTTAATGAACACATTTTTCAATGGTAGATATTGTTGTTTAAAGAAAATTATATCAGTTTATCATTGAATCAACTTCATGTGTAATGTTGTTTAATGTGAAGTGCAACCAATTCTCTTCAACTTTCGTTTTTTTTCTTAGCGATGGTACATTCAATGTGAAAATTATCCACATTTAAGAATTAACAGAACAATTCAGCTAAATAGACCTCTCAACCAGAGATGTGAAAATATGTAATTTAATTGGAACTGGTAGTTCCTGTTTCACTGACAGCCATGTGAGCATTTATTCACTTGGTTATTGATTATGTAAACATTTACAGATAGTAAACTAAATTAAGCCATTTACGGGTGTAGATGTTGCAGCCTTAGAAAGGACATAATGCATCAATCACTTGACTATTGATGACTATGCCCTTTGCAGCATTTTATTAAATAACTTCTTTACACTTTGATGGTCCTTTACACTTTGATGGTGCTTCTATTATCTTGAAATCCTCAAATGTAGCAGCCTTGGTGACTTAGTGGTTAGTGTGCCAGACTTACAACCAGAAAGGTACATGTTTGAATCTTTTCCAAACAAGGCTGGGTTGGACACTGATTTTTCCCTGGGCAAATTGTCTCAGCAAGATATACAACTTTGATGTGTTGATGTGCCATTTAGCATGAAACTAAACCAGATTATTGCAACATCTGGAGCAGGCATACTCAGTCTTGACCTTATGTGTCCAATAATGTGAAAAAGTGTAAAGGGTCTGTTGACACAGATATAGATGTTGTTTAGTTAGTTTTTATATTTTAGTGCCATTCAAAAAGTAGAAACCGGTTATAATGACTTGATTTTATTTGACTTCAGCCCGACTCTCAGTTGTCATGGCAACTGATAAGGTGTACAGCCATGTTATCCGTGGCAATAGCATGTACACTGTTGTCTCTGAGGTGACTGGGGATGGAAAAAATCCAGGGATGACAGAGGGAATCAAAGAGGGTATGAAAGAACTGGTGCGACTTTTGTACCTCCCATTCCAATGCTGTAGAAGACACAAGGTATGTATGTGATTCTACTAAGCGTTAATCTTCTTTTTGATATGTTAAATAGTTAAGGTGTTGAAGCAAGTTACTAAGTTGGGTGACTCCAGTTTCTTGCCTGCAGATTTGTAACGTCCTAAAGGCTAAAGTATTTGTAAAAAATATCTGGGAAAATATCTTTTGAAATGAGAACAGAAACTTTATTTTATGACTATGATATACTGTAGAAATTGTAATTCAGGTGTCCTTTTCAGCTGAGTTCAATTTTGGGAACACTTGTATCAATTTACATGGGTTCAATTTTGGGGGTGCCAATTTGAGATGTTTCAGCTTTCAGAAATCAAGGTGTGCCATTTTTTCAGCTGCAAAATTGCAAAATATGATAATGATAAATATATATATATATATATATATATATATATATATATATATATATATATATATATATATATATATATACACTTGACTTTGCCCTTAATAAAATTAAAAAATGATTTAATGAGCCTGATTTGAGGGTTTCCATTTTTTTCATCAGCTCACATCTCATGTTCCTTGTGATCACATGGTCTGTACAACCTTAAAAAATCCTTGTGCTGTTAAAAAGTAGTTTTATCTTTTGAAAAGTCCTTGAATTTCATTACAAATTCCTTAACTTTTTCCCTGAACTCCTTGATTTTATCTTAGGGAATACAAAACAATAAAACTGAATAAAATATATCACTTTTTAAGCTCACATGACATGGGTAGTTACTGGATGGAGTAGAATCCATTTGATATAGTAGTGTAAAAATTTTGTTTTGTCTTCTACTGTTGTGCCTATTTATGCAGTGATAAAGTAACATATACATAAAGTTGCATATACATAAAGTAAGATACACATAAAGTAAGATACACATAAAGTAACATATGCATAAAGTAAAATATACAAAAAGTAACATGTACATAAAGTAACATATACATAAAGTAACATATACATAAAGTAGTATATACATAAAGTAACATATACATAAAGTAACATATACATAAAGTAACATATACGTAAAGTAACATATACATAACATATATATATAAAGTAACATATACATAACATATATATAAAGTAACATATACATAAAGTAACATATACATAACATATATATAAAGTAACATATACATAAAGTAACATATACATAACATATATATAAAGTAACATATACATAAAGTAACATATACATAACATATATATAAAGTAACATATACATAACATATATATAAAGTAACATATACATAACATATACATAAAGTAACATATACATAACATATATATAAAGTAACATATACATAACATATACATAAAGTAACATATATATATACAACATATACATAAAGTAACATATACATAGCATATGCATAAATTAACATATACATAGCATATGCATAAAGTAACATATATATATAACATATACATAAAGTAACATATATATAACATATACATAAAGTAAACATTACATAAAATAATATATACATAAAGTATGCATATACATGAAATAACATATGCATAAAGTATGCATATACATAAAACAACATACACATAAAGTATACATAAAGTAACATACACATAAAGTATACACATGCATAAAGTAACATGCATAAAGTAACATATACATAAAGTAACATATACATAAAGTATACATATACATAAAGTAACATATACATAAAGTAACATATTCATAAGTATATATAAAGGAACAGAGCCTTTTGTGTTTCATTAAAGGATAATTAAGACCCTTTTGTGTTTCATTAAAGGATAATTAAGACCCTTTTGTGTTTCATTAAAGGATAATTAAAACCCTTTTGTGTTTATATAAAGAATAATTAAGACCCTTTTGTGTTTATATGAAGGAAAATTAAGACCCTTTTGTGTTTCATTAAAGGATAATTAAAACGTTTTTGTGTTCATTAAAGGATAAATAAGACCTTTTTGTGTTCATTAAAGGATTATTAAAACCCTTTTGTGTTCATTAAAGGATAATTAAGACTCTTTTGTGTTTATATGAAGGATAAATAAGACCCTTTTGTGTTTCATTAAAGGATAATTAAGACCCTTTTGTGTTTCATTAAAGGATAATTAAGAGCCTTTTGTGTTTCATTAAAGGATAATTAAGACCCTTTTGTGTTTCATCAAAGGATAATTAAGAGCCTTTTGTGTTTCATCAAAGGATAATTAAGAGCCTTTTGTGTTTCATCAAAGGATAATTAAGAGTCTTTTGTGTTTCATCAAAGGATAATTAAGAGCCTTTTGTGTTTCATCAAAGGATAATTAAGAGGCTTTTGTGTTTCATCAAAGTGGCATGGTAGCTACTCTCAGTTGTTTCAGGCTACCAGATTTCTGGTCAGTGTAAATAATGGTTAGGATGGAGAAAGTGAACCTATGTTAATCAGGTATCAACAATCATTTCCCTATTGGTACTACATATTTTTAAGTATAATATTTTAAAAAAAAAAAGTTTTGGGGTATATTTCATATTAAATAGACAAAGTTTTATTAAGAAATGGAATTATGATTCTCACTGATCCAGTTTCATTTGCCCATGACTTGTGCATACAAGGTACATTGGTTTTGTTGGATCAACAATTACTTGAAACTTGTGCAGTGGCTTACAAACTTGGAATGTTGTTTTTCAGAAATAAAATTCTACTCATGGTATGTTCGGTTGTTGAACATATGTTTGAAAAGGTAAATAATGTAGTTCCCAAAAATTGTTGTCAGCATTATCCAAATGTGTTGCATAATGTGTTGTACACCCAATTGTTGTCAACTGTATTTTTTTCCTAGCTCTGCAATATGTGATGTGAAAATCATTTATACTTTTAGAAAAGAACTAACAGAAAAATCCTACTCAATGGCCCTCCTAATCAGAAATGTGTAAATTGATCACTCAGTACATTTTTCACATTTAAGTTTTTGTTTTGACTTAGCTCAAAAGTTTCAAATTTGGGATTGCCTGTTAAAGAAAATTTTAACAAGTTCAAATAGAAATTAAGGCATTAACTTTGGAGTGGCATGAAAATTAGAATTTGTACAGTACCGTATATATTCACTTATAAATTCACTCCAATGGCAAACTGCACAGACCCAGATCTGCAATTGCATAATGCCCCAGTAGATCTGGATCTATGCAGTTGCTAGGAGCAATCAGTAGAACAAACATAGACCCCAATCTGCTAGCACATACAACAGCGGATCCGGGTCTATATTGTTTACAGTTGGACTTCACTTATAAGCAAGTATAGATAGTAATATGTTTTGTACAATCCCAAGGTTATTACTGTTAGCAGACTTCTAGGGAACATCTGTTGAAGGATCAAAATGTTTTAAGCCCAAGGGCTATATATTTTAAAGAAAAAAATCCCAAGGGCTATACATTTTACAGAAAATAATCCCAAGAGCTATATATTTTACAGAAAATAATCCCAAGTTCTATACATTTTACAGAAAAAAATCCCAAGGGCTATACATTTTACAGAAAAAAATCCCAAGGGCTATATATTTTATAGAAAATAAGCCCAATGGCTATACATTTTACAGAAAATAAGCCCAATGGCTATACATTTTACAGAAAATAATCCCAAGGGCTATACATTTCACAGAAAATTTGAGAACTTCAAATAATGTGTAGCAAGATCCATATGCTGTATGAATATTATAGATTGCCCTTTTACATCTGCACAGACTACAGTGTTATGAAAATTAAAATCATTACCAATGGTGCTACATTCACACTAATTTGCTTGTTTACACTTCAGCACACCCTAGTGTGTTTGCCATTTAACATGCAAATTTATTAACTTTTTTCTCTGTTATATCTGGCTGTAAGGTCTAGATATTGAAAGGGAAAGTGTCAATATGATAAATGTTCCTTCTTGTCACTTGGATCAATGTCTTTGAGAGTCTTTTTTTATGTTTCACTCATATTCAAGTCTGAGATAAGCGTGGGCATAATACACAAATAAAATGGAGTGATGATACCAGGCACATTTGAACTTGAATTGTTTTGTTTTTGTTTTTAACTTTTCCCAAGCCATTGCAGATGATGTGTGGACATGATGGTCTTGTACTGGATGTGAATAATGTGTGGACATGATGATCTTGTACTGGATGTGAATAATGTGTACACATGATGGTCTTGTACTGGATGAGAATATTGTGTGGACATGATGGTCTTGTACTGGATGAGAATATTGTGTGGACATGATGGTCTTGTACTGGATGAGAATAATGTGTGGACATGATGGTCTTGTACTGGATGAGAATAATGTGTGGACATAATGGTCTTGTACTGGATGTGAATATTGTGTGGACATGATCATCTTATACTGGATATGGATAATATTTGGACATGATGGTCTTGTACTGGATGTGAATAATGTGTGGACATGATGGTCTTGTACTGGATGAGAATAATGTGTACACATGATGGTCTTGTACTGGATGAGAATAATGTGTACACATGATGGTCTTGTACTGGATGAGAATACTATGTGGACATGATGGTCTTGTACTGGATGAGAATAATGTGTGGACATGATGGTCTTGTATTGGATGAGAATAATGTGTGGACATGATGGTCTTGTACTGGATGAGAATAATGTGTGGACATGATGGTCTTGTACTGGATGAGAATAATATTTTGACATGATGGTCTTGTACTGGATGTGGATAATGTGTGGATATGATGGTCTTGTACTGGATGAGAATAATATGTGGACATGATGGTCTTGTACTGAATGTGGATAATGTGTGGACATGATGGTCTTGTACTGGATGAGAATAATGTGTGGACATGATGGTCTTGTACTGGATGAGAATAATGTGTGGACATGATGGTCTTGTACTGGATGAGAATAATATGTGGACATGATGGTCTTCTACTGGATGTGGATAATGTGTGGACATGATGGTCTTGTACTGGATGTGGATAAAGTGTGGACATGATGGTCTTGTACTGGATGAGAATAATGTGTGGACATGATGGTCTTATACTGGATGAAAATAATGTGTGGACATGTTGGTCTTGTACTGAATGTGGATGATGTGTGGACATGATGGTCTTATACTGGATGAGAATAATGTGTGGACATGATGGTCTTATACTGGATGCATTTAGGGCATAACAATCTTGCATTTGAGAAATGGTGGTTGTAACTGTTGCAAATGATATCAGTGAAAAACAGATATTTACATTCATATACCCCTGGGAAAATTAATAAGGAATAAAAGACCTTCAGATGGCAGCCATCACAAATATCTGCCCTTTTTAATTTTGACAACCCCCTCCCCCACCCCATCCCCCTTCTACTTGCTTTGGTCTGCATTTAGGAATCAAAATGTTATGTTGTCATATACTCATCCTCCTGTAACATCATAGCACATATGATCACCCTCCCTCATTGATGCACAGGTTGTAAGGTAGAATCCACATTACTTATAAAAGTATGACTTTTTACTTCCACTTGCTCCTTCCCTGGGAGTTACATCTAGGATCCAGAACCTTTGTTGTTGTCTTGTTATCACCTCAAAACATTGTACCAGTTATGATCACCCACCTTCTATCAGTGTAGTCTCATGGAACTTAGTTATAAGAAAGAGTCCATATTTTCTATAAAAATATGATCTTCAACCCCCAATCCATTTTCCAATGGGGTCTGTATCCAGATTCTGAAATCTTCATTGTTGTCTCTTTTTCCTCCTGAAACATCATACCAGATATCATCTTTGCTTAATTGGTGTAGGTGGAATTTAGGTTACGTTGATAACATAGTGACACATGGACAGACACAATGATGCACTGATGGACATAGATGGATGGAAAGACACAAAGATGCACTGATGGACAGATGGATGGATGTACATGACCAATCACTATATATATCTGCAAAAGTACAGATTTATATTAATTAAAAAACAATAAAAACCCACAGCTACAGTACTTCTCCTTTGATGAGGACAGCCCTTCTGTGCTGAAAATCTGTGGTTTTCTCCTGAGGGTGATAGCCAATTTTGTTGTTCAAGGTGGCCTCTGATCAGTAGTGGCTTCCCTTGAGAGGGGGCTCTCAAGGGGGATATTGTATAACATATATTTCGCTAAAGAATTACATATACAGATACATACAAAGTAGTAAGTGAAGGAACATGTACATTCATTATGAGGTGTTAATGTAGTGGCTGTTTTGAATATGGCAACTGTCATATTGTTGTCCTGTAAGTGGTAAATGAATCCAGTTAGATGAACATGTATTTTGACTGAGTTATAATTATGGCTTGTTTTTTTCTCTCAATATGATTTAGGAAAATTTTGGGTTGTAATGGACATTGTTCATAATTATTGTATTGCAATCTCTAGTTTAAAATTGCATACCAAAACTGCATAACATGTGAAGCCTTATTCCAAAATAACTACAATAGCCCCTTACTATAAAGCGCTTCAGTATATCACTGCCATTCATATAACACTGGTATGGTCATGGATTCTATTAAATTTGTTTTCTCTTGGCTACTTAATTTATTTCATTTTGTTTTAGTTCTTAGCTAATGAAAACCACTTGTAATGTGATTTCAAAATTATTAAATACCCTATTTTTCTGTTGTCATGCACTATTATGAGAAAGCCATTGTGGAACATCTCTCAGTATAAAGCTTCCTCACTTACACACAGGCCACTTTGATAGCTTCCATGAACATCTCTCAGAATAAAGCTTCCTCACTTACACACAGGCCACTTTGATAGCTTCCATGAACATCTCTCAGAATAAAGCTTCCTCACTTACACACAGGCCACTTTGATGGCTTCCATGAACATCTCTCAGAATAAAGCTTCCTCACTTACACACAGGCCACTTTGATAGCTTCCATGAACATCTCTCAGTATAAAGCTTCCTCACTTACACACAGGCCACTTTGATAGCTTCCATGAACATCTCTCAGAATAAAGCTTCCTCACTTACAACACAGGCCACTTTGATAGCTTCCATGAACATCTCTCAGTATAAAGCTTCCTCACTTACACACAGGCCACTTTGATAGCTTCCATGAACATCTCTCAGTATAAAGCTTCCTCACTTACACACAGGCCACTTTGATAGCTTCCATGAACATCTCTCAGAATAAAGCTTCCTCACTTACACACAGGCCACTTTGATAGCTTCCATTAACATCTCTCAGTATAAAGCTTCCTCACTTACACACAGGCCACTTTGATAGCTTCCATGAACATCTCTCAGAATAAAGCTTCCTCACTTACACACAGGCCACTTTGATGGCTTCCATGAACATCTCTCAGAATAAAGCTTCCTCACTTACACACAGGCCACTTTGATAGCTTCCATGAACATCTCTCAGTATAAAGCTTCCTCACTTACACACAGGCCACTTTGATAGCTTCCATGAACATCCCTCAGTATAAAGCTTCCTCACTTACACACAGGCCACTTTGATGGCTTCCATGAACATCCCTCAGTATAAAGCTTCCTCACTTACACACAGGCCACTTTGATGGCTTCCATGAACATCCCTCAGTATAAAGCTTCCTCACTTACACACAGGCCACTTTGATAGCTTCCATGAACATCTCTCAGTATAAAGCTTCCTCACTTACACACAGGCCACTTTGATAGCTTCCATGAACATCTCTCAGAATAAAGCTTCCTCACTTACACACAGGCCACTTTGATGGCTTCCATGAACATCTCTCAGAATAAAGCTTCCTCACTTACACACAGGCCACTTTGATGGCTCCCATGAACATCTCTCAGTATAAAGCTTCCTCACTTACACACAGGCCACTTTGATGGCTTCCATGAACATCTCTCAGAATAAAGCTTCCTCACTTACAACACAGGCCACTTTGATAGCTTCCATGAACATCTCTCAGAATAAAGCTTCCTCACTTACACACAGGCCACTTTGATGGCTCCCATGAACATCTCTCAGTATAAAGCTTCCTCACTTACACACAGGCCACTTTGATGGCTCCCATGAACAGGGCTTATAAAGAGAGAGCACATACAATAAATTGAAATAATTTGTAGGTAAACACTTAAATTCACAGATTGGACCTTTTTATCTTCACAAATGGATCATTATTTATTCTACCTTTAAAGCCATGGGTTGTGGAAACTACAAAATCAACAAAAATGGATATCACATGAAATCCAATTTACTAATCCCATGATGCAACAACATGATTATAGATATTAATGGTTAATATATATATATATATATATATATATATATATATATATATATATATATATATATATATATATATATATATATATATACCTCTTGTTGTTTTTATTTGTTTAATTATACTGTATAATAGGCAGTGATTTTGGAGGAATAACTGATGGTAAACCTAAGCTCAGATAATCATAACAAGACAAAGGAAAGAACACTGTCATATACTTTCTTTACCTTTTTAGTGGTCTCAGGGCACCTGCATATCAACCCACATGAAAAGCACCTGATATACTCCTGCATAAAACTGATTACTTCTCAGATTTGGTGAAATTCGGCTCATTGTTATTGATACTACCACATTTTCCCAAAAAAAATTAAACTTCTTTCTACCTAAGACTATCCTGTTCATATGTTTTGTGATCAGCATCTTTCAGATATAAGCAACATTGCCACAAACAGACAGCTGCCATGTTGTTTATATCAATGTCTGCTGTTGACAGCAGACTTTCCTGGCAAAATATGCTTGTTATTGTGTTTTTTTCAACTGATATCCTGTTACAAGAATTCTGACTGTTTGAGTTTTGTAAAGAAATAATCAATCATTTGCTTGGACATTTTGCTTTCTTTGTTGCTTGGTTACCCAGATGTACAAAAGCATGGTACTAAATGGCAGTGTCAGCATGGTACTAAATGGCAGTGTCAGCATGGTACTAAATGGCAGTGTCAGACCAAATTTAATATATGTAACTGTTGCAAAATGATTGAAGTAGCCGTTGAAAAAATCACAATAAATTGATCGATTCTGTTGTGTTTTTTTTTTAAATATATATTTTGATCAAACTACTGCAAAGCTTTTGCTTGACAAACAATGAGAGTGATCTAGTTTGCCACAGAGATCATGAATAGTTGATGTAATTTAGTATAGAATTTCCATTGATAAAAGTTACCAACATGCTTAATATTATGCTGCCAATATTCATGAAAACTCATTGCATTAGTTCTTATTCGCTGAGTTTTTATATGCCCACCATAA
Organism: Margaritifera margaritifera; assembly: GCA_029931535.1. Classification (NCBI taxonomy): domain Eukaryota; kingdom Metazoa; phylum Mollusca; class Bivalvia; order Unionida; family Margaritiferidae; genus Margaritifera; species Margaritifera margaritifera. The sequence goes on along the minus strand of JAQPZY010001407.1, from coordinate 2,256,567 downwards.
AGTGGAGCATATTATGTTATGATGATGTTCATCTGTCCATTCATGTACTTGATACCAATTTTGTTTCCGCAAAGTATCTCAACTTGTCCACCATCTACAGTTGCCAAACTTTGTAGATGGTTTGCACTTGAGACAAGGAGAACTCTGTTGATTCTGGAGTCAAAAGGTCAAAGGTCAAGGTCACTGACAAATGAAAAAAAAGAAGGATTTTTTCTGTACAACAACATTAGTTGTACATCACAGATTAGGATCAAATTTTGTGAATGGCTTGCACTTGGAGTAAGGAAAAAGCCTATTGATATTGAGTCAAAAGGTAAAAGGTCAAAATCACTGTGACTGAAAGAAGAAAAATGGTTTCTGCTTAAAATTTTCAGTTTTGTACCTTGTACCTTCACCAGTGTTTGTGGATGATATTGATTAAGAAAGAAGCCTTTGTTTTGGGGTCAAAGGTCAAGGTCACTGAATAAAAGCATGAACATGTTTTTTGCATAATAACTTACTTCTAGACCATGTACCTTAATCAAAGTTTGTAGGGGGCTTACACTTAATGCTGGAAGAGGCCTATCGATTTTGGGGTCAAAGATCAGGGTCATTGTGGAGAAGAGAAAATGGGTTTTGCAGAATAATATTTTTCTACAATAAGTTTCTTTACCAAACATTGTGGATGGCTGTGCAAGTAATAAAGAAATAAAGAAGGGAAAAAAAGAAACATATAGATTCAAGTGTCTAAAGGACAGAGGTCATGGTCATGGTAAGTCAAATAAGAAAGTAATGCTTTCTTCACATTAAGTTTAGTTAAAGACTGCACACCTTGGACAAGTGCTTTTTTCATGACTTTATTGATTAAAATCTTTGTTTTTAGTCATCTCTCTCTCATTCTCTCTCTCTCTTAGTCTGTCTGTTTTTTTTTTTAGTTCTGAATTTTTCCTTCTTTGATATCATAATTTTTTTCCCAGTAAACCTAAACCCCAGAACTCCTAATACCAAAACAAATTTCGTTCCCAAATTTCAATTTTATGTTAAAACAAACTCCATAAAAGCAAAACTCACTTCAAACTTGGAAATGTATTTTGGCTGCTTAAATTCTGAAACATGCTGGAACAGAATAATTATGGTTAGTAAGTACAAGTACTGTAGTAGGCTTATCTGTGAGACAAAAGACAGAAAATGTCCCAAGGGCATGCAAAGTTAAAACAATACTTGACACACATCCTGACACAGATTAGGGCTGATAATAGACTAATCTGCACCATAAAAAAAAGCCAGCTTTTAAGGCAAATTATTAAAAACTAAATGCTTGTAGGTAAGCCATTTAAGACAGATTATGTTTATCTGCTTATTATCTAATTGTGACTGATGCTATTCATGTGTATACATGATCAATAGAACATTTTTTGTGTTGTTTTTTAAAATAAATATCAGGGCTTTATTAACCAGGCATGTGGCCGGCCTCGCTTTTGGTGCTTTGTTGACGGAAACTGACAAAACAGTTTTCTAAAAGCCATATTCACTCAATTGATTTTCAATGGAGCAAAATCATTACATACATGTGTTTAAGTAGCCATGACTGTCATTTGTCTTTACTCACATGTCAAGATGTCAGAACAAATAGCTAAGTGTCTTTGGATTGAACTATCCTTACAGGATAAAATTTGTCTGATCAATGAGTATGAATCTGTACCAAAACCTACATTGAAGAAACTACGGGAAAAATTCGGCATAGGCACATCTACTGTTTTGGATATTCTAAAGAAAATGGAATTCTACAACAATGAATTTGAAAACAACAGTGATGCAAACAAGCATCTTTTCAACAATGCCTGCAAATTTGACAAACTGAATGATCTTGTGCAGCAATGGTTTAGCCAAGCCAGGACCAAAAACATTCTAATCTCAGGCCCTATAACATATAATCTCTCTCTCTCTCTCGTCACAAAAGCGCTTAAAAAAAGACATTTTTTTGACATCTGTGAAAACCTGAGTAAACCGAAAACCTCGAAAAACCAAGGGTTTTTTGTTTTGAGGGGTTTCACTGTACATATGTACAATTTAAATTATTCCTGAAAAACGTAGCATTATCATTACAAGAAGAGAAGAGAAAAACTTTAAAAATTAGCTTATTGATTTTATTTTTTTAATGTATCATAGCAATATTAAGAAGGCTTTTAAAAGATCCTATCCTTGACAGAACACCAAACCAGAATTTAATTGTAGAGCATTTACATTTTGCACTCTTTTCCTATGATTAAGGTTTACCGTATATACTCGCGTATTGCCCTAATCCAAATCCAAACAACATAGACCCTGATCTGCCATCGCATAATGCACATGCAGATTAGGGTCTATGTTGTTTGTTCTACTGATTAGTCCTTGCAAACTGCATTGACCCAGATCTGCCAGTGCATTATGCGACAGCAGATCTGGGTCTATGCAGTTTGCAGTTGGTAACGGATTATACGCGAGTAAAGACGGTACTTAAAATAGCACTACATTTATAAACATTAATATAAATAGAGGTAATGTACTTTATACAGGCTGAAAAAGTTGTACAGTTGATAAATCTGCTAATTCAAAACAAAGATACCCAATATTTATTTTTTTTATTTTAATTTTTTAAAAATTTTTTAGTGTGGATCCCCCTTGGACCTCTAGCTATTTTGAGCTATAAGCCTTTGAGCTGTCCCCCTTTTGTGCCAAAAGTTGTTTTTAACAGATTTTTTTTTTTATCTGTATGAACCCCCATAGGTCTGTTGTTGTAGGTTTCTTTGAAAAAATCAAAAAGAATTTTGAATAGAAATTGTATTTTTAAAATTTTTGACTACGGTTCATCTTTGTATATATTTTGGATGGGCATACTTGATTTGGATCCCGTTTCCAGGTTCCCATTCGTTCCATCCTTGGTCTAAAGAAATTTACACTATGGCTCGTACTCCTCTCCTCAGGTATTACCCTTGTGGCTGGTTTCCTTGCCATGTTATATTATTATATTTTAGTGATCCTTGCCAGGGATCTTTTATAAGTCCAGTGTATGCTATATGTATGTTTGCTATATATGTATTGTCGCATGCTATAAACCCCTGTATTCTTGTTTGGACTGGCTATAATTTTTCAAATCTTAATATGGTTGTTATTTACTTTTATGTAGGATCAGGAAAAAATAACTTTACAAAACCAGGTTCCAAAATATACAATCTCGTTATGGAGATTTTGATTTGGAGACTGGTGGCGCATCATTTTCTTTAGCCTGTGTCGGAGATATCATCGGGCGCCCGTTTATTTCGTGACTTTATTGTATATGATGTTTTATTCTCTCCATCCAAAGGCTATACTTTGTGCTCCCCCTGTCTCCTTTTATATTATGGTTTTAAAACCATATTTTTACTTTTTACAGGTTTGGTTGTTTATTCCAAGGAAAAAAAAAAAAAAAAAAGGAATATTTTTGGTTTGTGCATCTGTGGTGTATATAGGCAGGATAGAATTCTGCAGTTGTTAGTTTGTGATATTGTTTTCCTTTTGTTTTCTTGTTTTGTAATGTTAAATTAGGTTATGCCTCATTTTTTCAGGTACTCTGATGTGACCCGTACTAGCAATGGTGTCACTCGTCCTCATATCTTACTTTGAGTCGCATACCTCCCCCCCGTGTTTATGTATTTTTCCATTTTGTTCTTATATGTATAGTTAAATTATGTTAGCCACTGCAAAATTCTTGTTGTTAGTTGTTATGACATAATGTTCCTGTCTATATTTTATTGGATTGTTCTTTTTAAATTTGTGAGGCTGGCCTTTCTAACATGTGAGTGAATAGGATCCAGGTCGCCTTTGCGACGTACCTCTCCCCTAATGGGAGGGCATACTGGTTCCCATCTCCCACAGTGATTATACTTGGGTTCTCTAAGGAGTCAGCATCCTATTGTGCTGGCTTCTTTATATCTAAATATAAAATTTGTTTTGATTATTATGTTTATTATGAAATAGACAAGAACTAATAATTGTATATTACTAAATAAGAATTAAACGGATATTTTTAATTCTCTTTAAAACATTTGTAACATTTTACCATAGTATTAGTGATGAAAGTTATTACACTTTCATACAGTTTGTTTTCTTTTATATGCTTAGTGCATAATAGGTTATCCTCATGATATACTCCATATTTTTCAATTATCTTGTTTATTATTGTTTCCCTATCTATTTCTATATTTTTACACTTTAAAATCACGTGTCTTTTTGTATACCATGTATTTTTACACAAAGGGCACTTTGCTATGCGATTGGCTACGTGCCTTTTAAAGGCGAAAATTCCCGTAAACCATACATCATGATTATATTTATACATCAAGCTTTGTTTATGATTTGATCTTATGTTTTTCCACTTTTTCCATATTCCCTCCCATCTTATTCCCGGATTTTCTATTTCTACTTTATGCCGAATATTTTGATTTACACCCTTCATTATATTTCCATATGTTAAATTGTCTTTCTCCTCTGTCCATATTTTATTATAATTCCTATATTTCATAATTACTTTTTTTATTGGGAATAGTTTCCTCGGTGGTTCAATTAATTTGATTAGTTTATTATTTCTGTAGATTTTAGGCATATTACTAATTACATATCCATACAAATATATATATAAATAGCCGCCCACACAAATTTCTTTTTTTCCTGTATGTTCCGTATTCTATTTAGAATATAAGGATTCTTTTTATATATCAAGTTTGGTATTCGCAGCCTACCTTCCATTTTTGATTTATATAAATGTTTTCTTGGGAGAAGGTGCATTCCTCCTCCCCATATAAAATGAACTATTTTTTTTCTATAATATTCAACCACGTATCTTTAAAATCCATTATTTACATTGTATACCATAAAATACTGTATATATATGTATGCGATCTGTGTCCTTTCCATTATGTTTAAAGGTGAACATAACCATATTTCAATTTGTAATTGTACTTTATCTATTAATAGTTATAATTTGTTTCTTTAGCATTACTCCCAAAGTATATCCCTAAGGCCTTCACTTGTGGTTTTATAAGTTCTGGTTGTAAACCGGGATGGTTTCCACGCCAATTTCCTATTAAAAGTATCTCTGTCTTTGCATGATTAATTTTTGACCCCGAGGCTTTTCCAAACTCATAAAATTCTTTTTCCAAATGTTTGAAAGAGAAACCATCATATATAAAATGTGTGCAGTCATCTGCGTGTCGGAGCATTTTAAATTCATTTTTTAAATTTGGTATTTTAATACCTTGTATATTTCTATTATTGTTTATTTTTATGCACAGTACTTCTATGGCTAGCTCGTATAATAGCATGGACATAGGACATCCCTGTCTTACAGATCTTTCAATCTTAAAACTTTTGGTTTTCGCTCCGTTAATTTGTACTACCGATGTTATATTTTTATAAAGCACTTTTATCCATGAGCAAAATATGGGTCCAAAGCCGTAATTAATTAAAATATTTTCTGTATAGCTTTGTTCTATATGATCAAAAGCTTTTTCCTGATCGTATAGAATCATCGCTCCTTTCTCTCCTTTATTTTCTATATATTCTATCACAGTTTGGATATTTAATAAATTGTTTTTAATACTTCTCCCCCCTTCCCCACAACTTTGATTTATGTTTATTATTTCTCCCATACATGTTTTAAGCCTATTAGATATAATTTTACTTAATATTTTATAATCCGTATTCAATAAGGAAATCGGTCTCCAATTTTTTAAATCTTGTGTCTCCCTTTCCCTTTATATATTAGAGTGATAATTCCCTCTTTCATTTTGCCTGGCATTTCTTTATTTATCAAAATATTATTAAATACATATTCTAGAATTGGTATTAGTTGCATTTGAAATTTTTTTATAAAAATCTGCAGTGAGGCCGTCGGAGCCTGGCGATTTTCCTTTATTTAATTGTATTATGGCTCTCTTAATCTCTTTTGCAGTTATAAAAGTTTCACATTGACTTCTACGTTCTTCATTTATTATTGTAAATTGTACATTTTTACAGTAGTTATTTATTTCTTCATATCCTATATTTTGCGATGTGTATAAAACCTTATAGAAATCATGGATTTCTTGCAATATTTCTTCTTTTTCTTTGAGTACTATATTATTTTTCTTTAAAGTTTCCATGTTTTTTTTCTTTTCCCCTCCTTATTTCCTCCCTTCTATATATTCCCTTTACTTTTATGTATATATTATCAAATTTTCCTGCTCTTATTTTATTGCCTGCCTTTTTATAATTTTGTACATTATCATATTATTTCCTATGTTTTTCTTTTTTCTCCTCACTTGCTTCTTTATTATTACATATATTATTATATCTTTGCTCCACCCCTCTTATTTTTATCTTGTTTGCTCCACCCCCCTTATTTTTATCTTGTTTGCTCCACCCCCCTTATTTTTATCTTGTTTGCTCCACCCCCCTTATTTTTATCTTGTTTGCTCCACCCCCCTTATATTTATCTTGTTTGCTCCACCCCCCTTATTGTTATCTTGTTTGCTCCACCACCCTTATTTTTATCTTGTTTGCTCTACCACCCTTATTTTTATCTTGTTTGCTCCACCACCCTTATTTTTATCTTGTTTTATGGTACTATATATCCTCGTAAGTTTTTTAATCAAAACTTTTAGAGCTTCCCATGATTGCAGGATATCCTTTGTTCCTTCCGTGTTAAAATTATTTAAGATTTCTACTATTTTTCAAGTATATTCACTCTCCACTAAGATAGAATTGTTAAATTTCCAGTATCCTTGTTCCCATTTGTTTCTCTTTTTTGTGTTTATATTTAGTGTAACTGGATTGTGATCCAATATTTTATTTCTTTGGATTTCACACATTAAAACTTGATTAAATTCTCTTTTGGATATGTAAAATTTATCTAATCTACTTGCTTGTCTTATTCCGTATTCATGTGTATATTCTATTTTGTCTGGATTTATTTTCCTCCAGACATCTACTATTTCATTTTTTTCTATAAATTTTTTAATGGTTTCCACCCTTCTGGCTTCTAATTCTTTATATTTCATTCCCCCACTCCTATCTATATTATTCGTTACCCAGTTCAAATTTCTCCAATTATGAAATTTTCCATTGAAAATTCTTGTATATATTCAGTTAATTCTGTTATAAATTTTAACTTTGTATGTGTATTATTTGATGATGGCACATACACATTTAAAAAATGCCACCCATTAATTTTTATATGATTTAGCCTCCCATTATATTTCCCTTCAGTTACAAATTCCTCCCATGTTAATTTTAATGCTATATTCTTTAGTATTATTGCTATCCCTGCCCTGGCAGTTCTCATTATTACTATTAGTTTCTAACACTATCCCATTTAGTTTTTCCTCTATTTCCCTCTTTCATTTTTTATCTATATTATGTGTTTCCTGTAGTTGTATTATATCAAATGATTTTGTTATTTCTCTCAGTTGATCTACTTTATCCTTAATTCCATTTAGGTTTAAGGTTATCATACGGAGGTTTTGCCCCTCCATGATACCATAAACATTTGTAGTTTACGTTCCTATTTGTTGCTGTTCTTATTTTTAAGTTATTGTATTAAGTTTAAGTCACTTTCTTATACTTCTATTTCACTTTCACTTTGATCTTCTTTTTCCCCATTTGATTTTTTTGTAGTTTGGGTCTTTTCCCTATATTGTTCTAATGTTATTCTTCTTTTATTCCCTCCTGTCTTTTGTGACCTTGGCAGGGAGGCAGATCTCCCTGCTTTGGGAGTTTTTTGTTGATGTACCATCTCATCAACTTCCTCTCTCGAAGGCGATTCTGTTGATAATGTGTTTCTTCGCTTCTTTTTTGTGATTGTATAGGAGTTGAGGTTGATGGGAACATCCCATCCATACCCTGACTGTAATCCTCCTCTTGTAATGTGATTTGTGCCGTTTGTTCCTCCATTTCCTTCTCAGTTTCTCTTTCTGAGATGAGTTTTGGAGCAAAGGCCTCTTTTTCTGTTGCGTTCTTTGTTTCATTTTCCGATTCGTCGAACGTCAACTCTATCAATTTGATAGTACGGAGCCTTCTTATTTTCTCTCATTATAATTTCCTTTTTCTTTTTCTTTTGTTGTTTCTTTCTTTTGTTTCTTATTTTCTTTTTCCCTTTTTGAGTCTCAAAAGGCGGACTTTCCTTGTTTTCAAAGTCCATCCATTCTAGTCATATTTCCCCTATGTTTGTTTCTTCAAGAGGCTGTTCTGCCACTTTTGTTTCCCCCTGGGGTTTACAAATATTCCCTACCGGTTCCGGATTTTCCCCTTCAAAGGCTTACATTTCGCCTGGGGCTATGTTTTCTGGTATATTGGCTGCCTTTGCAGCATATGTGTTTCCTTGTTTATGAGGAGGATTTGTGCAGTCCCGGGGCACATGCCCCATTTGCCTGCATCTGGTACAGGGTCGGTGATAAATATACCCCCTGTACCAGGATTTTAACAGAAATCACATCACGTAAAAAAAGGTTGGGAGTGTTTTAGCCTGCTCCATCTCCATCATAACTATCCTTACCCCGGTACTAATACTTGGATAGCCCCAGTATGTGGCTTTTCTTTCCTTGATAGTTTTAATTTTGATTTTGTTTCTAGTTTGTCTATTAGTTCCTTGGTTGGAACCTCAAGCGGGAGTCCAGTAAAATGGACTTCTACCGTCTTGGGCTCTATAGTCCTTTCTGTTTGAGGAGCCTTTGTTACTTTCACTTGTCTACCCTTGATTTCACATACCCCTTCTGGTAGAATGGGATCGTATCCGCAGCATATAGATAGTATCACCCTCCACCCCTATTCTGTAGGGCACCTATTGCCTCTACAGGCACTCCTTTGGTGACCAGCGCTTGCAGAATTTCTGCCGGTCTAGGTCTTTCTACTTCTGGCCATTCTTGGCAGTCCAAAATTTGGTACCCAGCATTCCTATGTGCCAAGAGGACTCTATTGCCTTCCGATGTGCCAATTTCAGTTTGAAAATATTCCTCCAGTTTTTTCCCCGCCATTTTGCTGCGAAACTTTAGATTCAATTGTAAATTTATACTTTACAGATAACAATAATAGGTACTATGTTTTACAATTGCATAAATACAATATTTTACAATAGCATAAATTTGGTTTGGATGTGCATTTAAATAAACATCTAAAAAAACAAAAGGTTCATTTAACGATTCAAAAGGTGTACATTTAAACAAACATTTAAACAAGCAAAAAGTTCATTTAAAGATTCAAAAGATGAGATATGAGAAAGAAAATACAGTAAGATACAGTAGAATTATACCTCTACCAGCTAACTGGCGTATCAGGGTTCCTGAAATCTACATGTACTGCAAGGTGTAAAGTGTTTCACAGATCGCTTGTGAGCGATCTGTGAGTAGAATTCGCTACGGTTTTTGCACCCGACTTTCCTTTCTGTTCTGCTCTACTTCTTCACTAACCTGACATTGTAACTTAACTCCTTGAAATCGCAATACAGACTGAATTGTAGTTGTAGTTGTTCACTGATACCCAATAAAGTTCTTTATTAATCTTCAGTAATGTTGCCACATACATCTTTAATTATTATGAACATATATGCTAGTAGTTTCTGGACAACTTTTCAAGGTCTGTTCATCATATATCTCTTTAATTTTGTAAGTTTCTCACCATTACCTATACAGCCTTGTACAGTTGCTCTTAGCCTGTGTTACAGTCCATTTTAGTTCTAAAAAATGACTGCCTGTGGACCTGTGAAAATTTAGTGCAGTGCAATCTGCTTTACTCCTCGGATTCAATGGGTTAATTTCACGTTCGGTAACTCTGACCAAGTTGTCCTGAAATAGACCACATCCTTGCCTTGTTTTGGATAGGGTCAATGTCATGTGTAAATTGGCTATTAATAGGATTAATTATTACGGAAAACACCTCGCATATCTCCAGGCATTGATATTGTCACAATCTCAATAGGGTGCCATTGATTAATGATAATCTATTTTTGAAGGATTATCAGGGGAATAAAAACAAAAGAATATATTGGCAGAGCAAACATATATCAATAACTGTACCCAGGCTTAGCTGCTCTCTACTTCTTGCTAAAAATTGGTGAGGTTGTTTTACATGGTATGTATGGTATCAGGGCCATCATAAGGGGCGGGCGATACAGGCGACCACCCAGGGCACCAAGTCTGGGGGGCGCCATTTCACAGAGTTTGCATTATTTTTTTCCAAATGCGGGGTGCAAAAAGGCAATGCTCGCCCAGGGCACCGTTTCGTTCAGCGGAAACTTGTGATGGCCATGTATGGTATTTAACAGTACCAGTTTCAGCAGAGCTGAAAGTGACTAGTGTATGTACCCTTTGAAGTCTGCTGCCCAGTAATATTGTGAAATGTCTTTAGATGTCAGCGCTCAGTGTCAACCACTCTGTTACTTTGAGCCCTGAAGTTTAGGACACATGTGGTTTTAGCAAGAGACTGTCTGTGTTCAAAAGGATTTGCTTGTGGGAGGTGGCTGAGAATAAAATGAATTAGTATGCAGAATTTGCCAAGATATGCATAAATCAATGGCTAATACCTGAAATTCAGCTATTCTCTTTCCAGTGTCCACATAAGGTTGACATTTCAGACCTTTTTGGGCAACAGGGGTTTATTCTGTAGGCTTATAAGTACAAGACAGGAAAGTTCCTAAGACATCCAGTGGAAGAATTCTGGACATCCTGGAGAAGAAGTCAGGTGTTTAAAATGCTGGGATGGATTTCATAGCATTTTTACCTGTCTATAATTGAAACCTGCCATCAGGATATGTGGTCCCATGCATGTTCTTTATAGACAGCTTGTGTCGTTTAATTTTGGTTATAATACCATGAACAGTTGTGAGGATTTTCATCAGAGTTTGAGACAGTTCGAAGAATAAAAATTACTATTGTTGTAAACTTGTGGTTTTGGAGATCTTTTTAATGTGAGAAAATCCTAAAATTTAAAAAGAGACTATTTTGTTTTCTTCAGAAGAATCCAAGACAGTATTATTTGTATTTAATTGTTGATACCAATATTTAGTGAAAATTTAGTTTCAAACCAAGCAATAAGAAAGATACTGAAAATTGTGAATTTGAGGAAGAAAATTTGAGATGTTAAGTGATATATACATATATATATATATATATTGTGGTCAGATCGTACAACATCAGCTGTGTCCAACAGCATCATGTAAGATTAATTGTGACTTTTTAAAATTAAAACAAAATTAAATTGATTTAATTAAAAAAAAAAAATTTGAAAAACTCTACCACAAGTAATTTAATAATGATTGCTGAGGTACAAATAATAGATCAACTTAAATTTTTAAATCATCAAATTATTTACTTAAATTTTAATATCATCAAATTATTTACTTAAATTTTTAAATCATCAAATTATTTACTTAAATTTTTAAATCATCAAATTATTTACTTAAACCAGTTTGTGCAATGCTAATGCTGTACAGTAATGAATTAATGTTTTTAAAAGAAAGTTTCTTAGTGTCAGTTATACAATTATTTTGGAAGAATTGATTCATAGATTCTTCCTTGACCTTTAATTTCATTTGAACTGAAACAATTATAGAAATATACACCTATATAAAGGGAGTTAACATCTACAAGAAGATATCATAGTGAAATTTGAGTTAACTCCCTTTGAACTTTCTAGGGACTCAGATTTTTTAGAAAGATCCTTTTAAGTCTGTTCTAGGTAAATAAAATGCATTTTCATCCAGTCCAAGAATAATACAGCTGTAACACATCAACTTTACACTGCTGTAGTCCTTGGTTCATTTCCACATTAGCCACAGGGGTAAGTATTTTAAACATCCAATGTCGGACATGTTTCCCCATCCTTCTTCACTTCAAGCATCAATCTTTAACAGCATCTGAGATGGTAACTATTTTAAACATCCAATGTTGGACTGGTTTCCCCATTCTTCTTTAATACTTCAATAACCAGTCTGTAACAGCATCTGAGCTGTATAGCAAAGATTACTTAAAATAATGTAAATCACAAAATATTGTCAAGCATAAAAGTTTATTGAATTTGGCAAGGAAACCAAATTTGTACAAATGTGATTCATAAAAAAGCGTAAAATGGTGATTATCCTCAGAAATTTATTTGTCAATATGCCTACATTTAAAATAATGAAAATCATATGCTGCATGCCTCGTTTTTGAGGAAAATACTCTTGTAGGTGCCAACTAAACAAACCCGACCCAGTGAGATCTCCCCATTTACATCCAGTAGTACCTGTGCAGTGACAGCAATGAAATAAATATGGTTTAAGGTTCATGTTTTCTACTGCAGACAATTACCCATGCAAAAGCTTCTTCTGAAAAATTGCATGAACTTTTCTGGTATTTGTTACAGCCAATCAGCAGCCATCATTCTTTGAAATATGGTATTTAATATACTACCACACAGAGGCTGATTCGATAGCTCATTAAATAATTAGTTGTCTGTAACCTATAGATGCACATAACCTATAAGTTTAAAATTAGCAATGTCATAACAGCTTTGAAAAAGCATTAAAATGTCCTTATTTCTATATCTCTTTATTTCTTTATTTGTGAGGTGTTCTTGATATGGATGTGTGAAGTGGCCTTAATATGGAGGTGTAAGGTGTTCTTGATAGGGAGGTATGAGGAGTCATTTATATGGTGTGAGGTGTTCTTGATATGGGGTGTGAGGTGTTCTTTGCATGATGTGAGGTATCCCTGATAGGGAGGTGTGAGGAGTCCTTTATATGCCATGAGGTGTCCTTGATATGGGGATGTTTGGCATCCTTTATATGGTGTGAGTTTCCATTGATATGGAGGTGTGAGGAGTCCTTTATATAATGTGAGGAGTTCTTGATATGGGGATGTTTGGCATCCTTTATATGGTGTGAGTTTCCATTGATATGGAGGTGTGAGGAGTCCTTTTTATAATGTGAGGAGTTCTTGATATGAGGTGTGAGGTGTCCTTTATATGGTGTGAGGAGTCCTTTATATGGAGATGTTTGACATCCTTTATATTGTGTAAGGTTCCATTGATATGGAGTTGTGAGGCGTCCTTTATACAATGTAAGGAGTACTTTATATAATGTGAGGAGTTCTTAATATGAAGTGTGAGGTGTCCTTTATATGGTGTGATGAGTCCTTTATATGGAGATGTTTGACATCCTTTATATTGTGTAAGGTTCCATTGATATGGAGTTGTGAGGAGACCTTTATACAATGTGAGGAGTCTTTGATATCGGGATGTTTGACATCCTTTATATTGTGTAAGGTTCCATTGATTATAGTTGTGAGGAGTCCTTTATACAATGTGAGGAGTTCTTAATATGGGGAAGTTTGACATCCTTTGTATTGTGTAAGGTTCCATTGATATGGAGTTGTGAAGTGTCCTTTATACAATGTGAGGAGTTCTTGATATGGGGATGTTTGACATCCTTTATATGGTGTGAGGTTCCATTGATATGGAGTGTGAGGAGTCCTTTATATAATGTGAGGAGTTCTTGATATGAGGTGTGGGGTGCCCTTTGTGTGGTGTGAGGTGTCCTTTATATGGTGCAAGGTGTCCTTGAAATGGGAATATTTGACATCCTTTATATGGTGTGAGGTTTCATTGATATGGGGATGTTTGACATCCTTTATATGGTGTGAGGTTTCATTGATATGGAGGTGTGAGGAGTCCTTTATACAATGTGAGGAGTCCTTTATACAATGTGAGGAGTTCTTGATATAAGGCAGGGGTTGGCAACCGTTTATACTTAAAGAGCCAAACAATGTCACAATTTGGAGCAAGAGACCAACAAAGAGCCAGTATAAGAAAGCCCATTTGTAACTGACAGTATACAATTTAACATTATTGATATTAAACAAGTTGATTAATAATATGAGAAGAAAATAAAGCGACAAAAAGACTGAATTGAAGTGAGTAATTAGGCATTTTTTATTTTTTTAATTAATTTAAATTTAATTAAAAAAAGTTAATGTGTTTTAGGGATGACAAAAGAGCCATATTTTGTTCCGTACTGAGCCACATTTGGCTTGCAAGTCATAGGTTGTCAACCCCTGATATAAGGTGCGGGTGTCTTTTTTATGGTATGAGGTGTCCTTTATATGGTGTGAGGTGTCCTTGATATGGAAGTGCGAGGATTCCTTTAATATGGAGGTGTGAGGTGACCTTGCTTGATATGGGGATGTTAGGTGACCTTTATATGGTGTGAGATGCCCTTTATATAGTGCGAGGATTCCTTTAATATGGAGGTGTGAGGTGACCTTGATATGGGGATGTTAACTGACTTTTATATGGTGTGAGATACCCTTTATATAGTGTGAGGTTTCCTTGATATGGAGGTGTGAGGATTCCTTTTATATGGAGGTGTCTTCATGCTATTGTCATAATTTGAAGATGTGCATGGAGACAAATTATTGTCCTCCTGCAAGTTTTGTTAGAGTTATTGCCCTTTGCAGCTGAAAATGCAGTACATGACAGAGTCTTGTACAGTTTCATTGATATCATGGAACTTAAATTGTACATATTGTGGTCATCATCTAAAGATGCACATATTGATAAATCTTTGTACTCCCATGATTTTTGTTAGAGCTATAGCCTGTTGCCCTTTTTGACTTACAGCTGGATGCAATATATAACAGAATTTTGTGAATGCAACTACTCTTGCAGTTTTTTGTGGATTGCTGTGAAAGTTAGTATATATTATGGTTATCACCAGAAAATATGCATGATGACCAATCATTTCATTTGCACTGTTATTACAATAGTTGCCATATATACTCACGTATAATCCAATACCAACTGCAAACTGCATAGACCCAGATCTGCCGGCGCATTATGCACTGGCAGATCTGGGTCTATGCAGTTTTTAAGGACTAATCAGTAGAACAAACAACATAGACCCTGATCTGCCTATGCATTATGCGATAGCAGATCAGGGTCTATGTTGTTTGCATTTGGACCAGGGTTATACACATGAATATACGGTATACCCTTTTTGTTTACTATCAACTCATCTCCATCATGCAGTTGCGGTGGGATGGGGGTTTGATGGGGGTGGGATGTGGGAAAGAGAGGATGTATTTATGTGAGCAGATTACTCACCACTCCTCCGTTAATTTTGTTTTGAGAGAAAAATCCTTGCACGGATTTCTATTGATATGGCATAGAAAGAGATGTTTCATTTATCCAGCTTCCATTTAGACAAGTGAAATCACAGTAACAAAGTTGTAGAATGTCAGATTCATAATCCAAGGGTTGCAGGTCTGATACCCACCCAGGACAGCCCAGGTCAGCTGCCTCAGTGTGTCCTTGAGAAAGGCACTTAGCTCCCATTTCCTCGGCATGATAATAACAAATAATGTGTTAAAAGTGCTGTTAAACACACACACGCTAGAAAAAGAATTATCATCATATTTTAATGCTATTTTAATTTCACGTATCTGAAACAAAAAGGTTTATTTCTTTTACTTTGATTCCTTGTGAGGATAGTTTAAGTATACCCTGAGCAGTGATTTCTGACTTCATTTAGAGCAATCTTTAAGTACCTGTAGTCTGTATACCAGTAAAATCTTTATTTGAAAGTCCATCGGTTATTGTGACAGAAAGCAGTCTGTATACCAGTAAAATCTTTATTTGAAAGTCCATCGGTTATTGTGACAGAAAGCAGTCTGTATACCAGTACAATCTTTATTTGAAAGTCCATCGGTTATTGTGACGGAAAGCAGTCTGTATACCAGTACAATCTTTATTTGAAAGTCTGTCGGTTATTGTGACAGAAAGCAGTCTGTATACCAGTACAATCTTTATTTGAAAGTCCATCGGTTATTGTGACAGAAAGCAGTCTGTATACCAGTACAATCTTTATTTGAAAGTCCATCGGTTATTGTGACGGAAAGCAGTCTGTATACCAGTACAATCTTTATTTGAAAGTCCGTCGGTTATTGTGACAGAAAGCAGTCTGTATACCAGTACAATCTTTATTTGAAAGTCCATCGGTTATTGTGACAGAAAGCAGTCTGTATACCAGTACAATCTTTATTTGAAAGTCCATCGGTTATTGTGACGGAAAGCAGTCTGTATACCAGTACAATCTTTATTTGAAAGTCCATCGGTTATTGTGATGGAATGCAGTCTGTATACCAGTACAATCTTTATTTGAAAGTCCGTCGGTTATTGTGGCGGAAAGCAGTCTGTATACCAGTACAATCTTTATTTGAAAGTCCGGCAGTCTGTATACCAGTACAATCTTTATTTGAAAGTCCGGCAGTCTGTATACCAGTACAATCTTTATTTGAAAGTCCATCGGTTATTTTAATGAAAGCAGTCTGTATACAAGTTAAATCTTTATTTGAAAGTACATTGATTATTGTGATGGAAAGCAGTCCATATACCTGTCCATTGGTTATTATGACGGAAAGCAGTCTGTATACCAGTGCAATCTTTATTTGAAAGTCCATCGGTTATTGTGATGGAAAGCAGTCTGTATACAAGTTAAATCTTTATTTGAAAGTCCATTGATTATTGTGATGGAAAGCAGTCCATATACCTGTCCATTGGTTATTATGACGGAAAGCAGTCTGTATACCAGTGCAATCTTTATTTGAAAGTCCATCGGTTATTGTGACGGAAAGCAGTCTGTATACAAGTTAAATCTTTATTTGAAAGTCCATTGATTATTGTGACGGAAAGCAGTCTGATACCAGTAAACAGTTTTTTTTAAAAGTCCATAGGTTATTGTAACTGAAAAGTCCATTGGTTTTTGTGACAGAAAAATCAAATGGTTATTATGACAGAAAGTCGATCAGTTATTGTGATGGAAAAGTCCATTGGTTATTGTAAAGCTATTGTGAATTCATTTATTTTTGTGGTTTTGTGACAATTGACTTTTATTTATGTACCCAAATATGTGGATTAGGGAAGCAGTCCTATTGGTTCCACAGTGATCATTGTTCACTGGATAGGTAGCAACCACAAAATCTACAAAAAGTTGGCATCCGACAAAGAATAGTGAATTAGAATACCAGTACATTTGGTGTTTCATACACGATATTTCTTCATCCAAAGGAAAACTGTCTATAAAAAACAGAATTGTCTGGTCACATGATCTTCTTAATTGCAGGCATGTTTCATTATGTTTCACTTGTCAATCATTTCAGTAATTTTTGTTGTCAAGAGAATGGATGCATAATAAAAACCTGATTTTCTTGTGACAAGGTACCACATAATGCGCCAGTAGATCAGGGTCTATGTTGTTTATTCTACTGATTACTCCTAATAAACTGCATAGACGATTTGTAGTTGTACTTGACTTATAATCGAGTAACATGCTCCTTGTATTCGGTGGATCTCAAGGAAGAAGAAGGTGTTCTCTCTGTCCATCTTAAAACAGGGAATATATAAAAGGTAATTATATTAAATGATGAATATCATTAAATTTTAATTAATCAATCAATTTAACATTGGTGATAAAATTTTCATGATTTTAATGATTTCATAAATAGATATATACCATTCGAATGATAGTTGTATAACTGTCATTAATATTTTTGTGGATGCAGTTTCATGTTTGTGAAAATTTTAAAATTTACACTTTTCCTTCAAGATACTTGTAAGTGCTCTTTATATATGGATTTTTGTATACGCCCACCATAAGGCAGAGCATATTATGTTACGATGCTGTCCATCCATCTGTCTGTCTTTTACCATTTTTTTTACTTTCTGCACAATAACTTAAGTTGTACACCATCAACATCTATCAGACTTTGTGGATGGCTTGCACTTGGGGTAAGGAAGAACCCTATCAATTTCAGAGTCAAAAGCTCAGAGATCAAGGTCACTCTGTCTGAAAGAAGAAATATGCTTTCCGCACAATAACTTGAGTTCTCCACCATCAGTTACCAAACTTTGTGGATGGATTGCACTTTGGGTAAGGATTGTATATTGATTTTGGAGTCAAAAAGTCTAAAGCCAAGGTCACAGTGACTGAATTTTAGAGATTTTTCATTGGAAAGAGACCAGGATGTTCTGATACAATAGTTGGAGTACTAGTGTATAACTCACTGAGATCTAGTAATCTAAGAGAGGCTGGGAATTTTCTTGGGTGATTGATAATGGGGCTTGGGCCCATCATTTTTTGGGGGAAAAATAACAGTTGGAATTTTCAGGAGCAAATTACTGAAATTGGGAATTCTGCATGATTTTAAAATATTTTACATTGAGAGTGGAGCCTATTTTCAACCCTTGAGGACCCCTAAAAATAATCACTGAGACAGGAACCAAGTTAAATAAATCTGACTTTAAATTTTGTTGTATGATTTTAATTCCATTTTAATTAAAGTTGGAGACTGTCATTAAGTCTTGGAACCTTAGTACTTCATTCTGAAAAGATTTCAAGAATATGGGGCTAGTTAGATTAAATGGCTCCCTGAAAATAAGAATGGCTCCATAAATTCAACGGGGGGGGGGGGGGGGCATTTATAAGGATGCCTCTTCATGAACAACTGGAGGAAAAATTCAAATCATTTTTTCTTTCTATTTTTGATTAATAGTTGCTGTCATATGATGCCTGTCATGATTTCACATTTTCTAGTTAAAAATACATGTACATGTATATAGTTGCTATGGTTTCTGATATCAGGACTGGTAGACACTTTCTGCTTAGAGAAAAGTGATAATTCATTCATCAAAAGATGATCAATTCCATTTACAGGCTTTACAAAAAAGACATAATTTATCAGTGGAAATGGGATTTGAAAAAAATCAATTTTTGCTTAATGACTTGACCATTTTCTCTACTTGGCCAATTGTCCTCATAACTTTAGAATAAATCACAGGCATGAATTAAACATAATTTTTTTGAGAAATTACTGTGTACAAAGCCATAGTGCTAGATTTTTTAGGGCTTTACATCTTAATTCTGTAGCTCAATAGTAATCACTAGTTCTGTCCTTCCATCTGTCTGTCTTTCCTACTTATCTGGGTGAATGAGCTGCACTGGTTCAGTGGTTAGTGCACCAAATTTACAATCAGTGGGTTGTGAGTTTGAATCCTGATCAGACCAGCCCTGGTTCACTAAATAATCTTTCATGTGTTGATGTGCCATCAACCCTATACATAAATACAGTACTATGCTATTATTTTGACCTTCATCCCTAAAAAAATGTATGGAAACAATAGGGCACATGTACTTATGAAGGCAAGAGCATGATGTACCAGTCTGCTTGTATGTATGGAAACAATAGAGCACATGTACTTATGAATACAAGAGCATGATGTACCAGTCTGTTTGTGCCCTCTATACCCTAGGTTTTCAGATGTCCCAAAATTATTCTTTTTTTAGGTCAAAAAATGTTGGGAAAAAGAAAATAAATTAAAACTTAGGGTACTGGTGATGGAGGGGGGGGGGGGGTGCAACAAATTGCTGTATTTGTTTCTGGAGTTGACTGATCAATGATTATGCTTTCAATGTAGATACAATTATGTCAGAATCTGTGTAGTTGTTATGTAAGTTGCTTATGACATCTTTAATATAAATGTTCTTGTTTCTAAAATGAGAAAATATTGTACCTACATCAAAACAGAAGTTTGTCAATGTTACTGTTAGTGAGGTTCAAGTTCAGCTGTCAGAAGTGCAATGTCACTGTTAGTGAAGTTTTGCTGTCAGAAGTGCAGTGTCACTGTTAGTGAAGTTTTGCTGTCAGAAGTGCAGTGTCACTGTTAGTGAAGTTTTGCTTTCATAGGTGCAGTGTCAATATTTGTGAAGTTTTGCTGTCAGAAGTGCAATGTCACTGTTGGTGAAGTTGAAGTTCAGCTGTCAGATGTGCAGTGTCACTGTTAGTGAAGTTTTGCTGTCAGAAGTGCAATGTCACTGTTGGTGAAGTTGAAGTTTGGCTGTTAGAAGTGCAATGTCACTATTAGTGAAGTTGAAGTTCAGCTGTCAGAAGTGCAGTGTCACTGTTAGTGAAGTTTTACTGTCAGAAGTGCAATGTCACTGTTAGTGAAGTTCAAGTTTGGCTGTCAGAAGCTATGCATGATCATCTCAATGTTAGTGAAGTTCATGTTCTGCTGTCAGAAAAGCCATGTGTGATCCTTTTTCTGTTTGTGAAGTTCAGGTTTGACTGTCAGAAGTGCAGTGTCACTGTTAGTGAAGTTCAAGTTCAGCTGTCAGATGTGCTGTGCATGATCATCTCACTATGTAAAATTAAACTGTTTCAGTTTAATCGGTAGTTTGAAAAGAGACAGTCAAAGAAAATAGAAGCCTTTATGCAAAAGAAAAAGAGGGAAATATTGCTTGCTTTATTCAAATTTCATCTGTCATAGTCCAGGTTATAGTCATGAAGTGTGCTGCTATTTTCACAAAGACTGAACAGTTTGTCAATCAATGCTTGCATGGTAATGGACCATTGATTATGCAGCATGATGTGTCAACTAGAGGTGTAACAATTCATCAACAAACATCAGTATCATGATATTTACGCCCGCCGATGCATGTATTGGTTAAAGCAAGTAATTTCTGATTTATCACAATGCAATACATCAGAATTGTGAAAGTATATCGATAAAACTCATAAAATATAGCATGTCATGATACTTATCCAAAATAAGAAATAGAAATTGCAAACAAAACAGCTCCTTTTTTTTCTCAATGAACAGAGAATTAGCAGTAATCAGAAAAATGATCAGCTGTAATCATATCCAAATACCGGTAGCTTAGTAGACTGGTACTATTCTGTAATTAACAATACATGTTCAAACACCTGCTCATATTCTGTTCCGTGATGTGCTATTCTGTATTTAGCAGTACATGTTCAAACACCTGCTCATATTCTGTACCATGATGTGCTATTCTGTATTTAGCAGTACATGTTCAAACACCTGCTTGTATTTTGTACCGTGATGTGCTACTCTGTATTTAGCAGTACATGTTCAAACACCTGCTCATATTCTGTACTGTGATGTGCTATTCTGTATTTAGCAGTACATGTTCAAACACCTGCTTGTATTCTGTACAGTGATGTGCTACTCTGTATTTAGCAGTACATGTTCAAACACCTGTTCATATTCTGTACCGTGATGTGCTATTCTGTATTTAGCAGTACATGTTCAAACACCTGCTTGTATTCTGTACCATGATGTGCTATTCTGTATTTAGCAGTACATGTTCAAACACCTGCTTGTATTCTCATGGAGTTCATTTAAAATAAAAAATAAAGTCAGATGAGGCCATATTTTTAAAAAAATCATGAGGATCCTCTCCACTTTTCTTTTCTTGGTTGAAATATGTCATGATTGCTTGATTTAAGATGTTTTCATTTGCTTTTAGTAGCTACTTTAGATTCGAATGGATTTTATAAAATATGAACACCAATAACAAAAATATAACACCAATAAGAAAAATATGAAACCAATAACAAAACTATAACACCAATAAGAAAAATATGAACACCAATAACAAAACTATAACACCAATAACAAAACTATGGATATTATTAAATATGAACACCAATAACAAAACTATTCTGTATTTAGCATATATGTTCAAATATACCTGCTTGTATTCTCATGAAGTTCATTTAAAATTTTCTGTATCATGATGTGTATCAATATCACAATGTGTATTGTGTTGAAGTCTCCAAACCAATATATATTAAAATAAATGGTCATATCATTTTATGTTTCTTAGAACTATGATCTATCAAAATATGTCTGGTGTGACTCCCCTAGCAATAGTGTGGCTTCTTTTGAAACCAGTTTGAAAACGTTTTCACTTCTCTAGAACAGCTTAGCCAGTTTTGACCAAACTTGGTAGGAATGTTTCTTAGGAAATGCTGATTATACAAGTTATATCCATGGTGGTTCACCTAGAATTTATGTGACTTCTATAGCAACCATATGGAAAATCTATTTTCAGTTTTTTTCTTCTTCAGAACTGTGAGCCAGTTTTGATCAGACATGGTAGGAATATTTGTTAGAACATGTTCTATGCAAATTTTGTGTGTAGTGGCTTTCCTAGCAACAGAGTGACTTTCTTAGCAACCAGGTGGAAAAACTATTTTTGAGTTGCTCATTAGAATGAGCCAGTTTCTATAAAATTTAGCAGGAGTGTTTCTTTGGACATACTTTATCAAAATTGTTTTCTGTGGTGGCTCCTCTAGCATAGGATTAGTTTCCATAGCAACCATATGGAAAACCTATTTTCAACTTCTTTTCCAGAACAGCTGAGCCAATTTTGATCAAACTAGGTAGGAATGTTTCTTAGGGCATGCTGTATCTAAATTATGTTTGGGGTGGCTCTCATAGCAACAATATGGAAGACCTATTTTTGACTTCCTTTCTTGAATGGCTGAGCCAATTTCAATCAAACTTGGTAGGAGTGTTTGTTGGAACATGTTCTGTCAAAATTGTCTTGGGTTGCTCCCTTAGCAATGGTGTGGCTTACACAGCAACCATATGGAAAACCTAATTTCATCAACTCCAGAATAGCTGAGTCAATTTAAAAAAAAAACAAACTGGGTAGGAATGTTAGTTAAGACATGTTTTATCAAACAATTTCTGCCATGGCTCCCCAATAATGGTATGGTTTCCTTTGCAACTGGGTGAAAAACCTATTTTTTACTTCTGCTTTTGAATGGCTGAGCTAGTTATCAGTCATACTTGGTAGGAGTGTTTCTTAGTATATGCTCTATCAAAATTGTCTGATGTGGTTCCCTTAGCAGTGGTGTGGCTTCCATGGCAAACATATGGTAAACCTATTTCAAGCTTCTTCGTCAGAACGGCCTAGCCAATTTTGGTAAGAATTGATATGAATGTTCTTAAGGCATGCTCTTCTTCATCAGAATGACTTTGCCAATTTCCATCAGATTTGGTATAAATGTTTCTTAGGACATGCTATGTCAGAGTTGTGCCTGGGGTGACTTGCCTCGTAATGATGTGGCTTCCATAGCAACCAGGTGTAAAATGTACAAATGATACATATCCCCAATCAAGTATGACTGGCTGTTACTAATATATAAATCAACCATCATAGAACAACTTTTTCTGGACAACTGCTGTACCATATCAGACCAGATGTGATGGGTAGAGTCCAAGCAAGAACACATTCATATTCGTACAAAAGATGCCAGTGCACCATCTAGTCCAGCTGATGTTACTCCAAGTGGAAACAAATTTTTTATAAGATGTCAAATACCTCCAATTTCTACCAAATATCTGGAAAATATCCTGATGTGGGTGTCTTCCAACCTGAGGCATCTGTCTTATTATTACATTGACCTTTGAGACAAATGTATGCCAGGTGAGCAATTTACCAATTTTGAAAACATTTTACAATCAAGCTTATTTAAACCAGCCTCTCTTTAAAACAACCTACTCTGTAACACTTCCTCCTCTGTAACACAGCCTTCTTTGTAACATTGCTATCTTTAAAACAGCCTCCTCTGTAACACAGTCTCACCTTAACACTGCCTCTGTAACACAGCCTCATCTGTAACACTTCCCAAAAGTAACACAGCCTCATATGTAACATATCTAGTTCAACTGTAATACAGCCTTATCTGTAACACTGCCTCCTCAGTAGCACATCCTCCTCTGAAACATAGCCAATCAGTAGCATTGCCTCTGTAACATGGCCCCTTTAT
Source organism: Margaritifera margaritifera (assembly GCA_029931535.1). Lineage (NCBI taxonomy): Eukaryota > Metazoa > Mollusca > Bivalvia > Unionida > Margaritiferidae > Margaritifera > Margaritifera margaritifera. Next base: position 2,232,928 of record JAQPZY010001407.1, on the reverse strand, counting down.
AAACTGGCTTCTCAATAACACAGCCTCCTTTCGACGTAAATGGCCGAATGGCCGCACACGTCGTTAATCAAACGAAAGAAAGAAAAAACACAGCCTCCTCTGTAACACAGCCTCATTTGCAGCACTGCCGCTCAGTAACACAGCCTTCTCAGTAACACTGATCTCAGTAATACAGCCTCATCTGTAACACTGCATAATCTGTGATACTGCCCCTCAGTAACACAGCCTCTGTAACATGGCCCCTTAGTAAACTGGCTCCTCAGTAGCATGGTCTCCTCTGCAGGCTTAGCAAGATATTTTTGTCTGTACAAGGTCTTTTTAATAGGAAACCTTCTTATACTGGCCACCTCTATAATACTGATAAAGTTTTTGTCCCATCGTTGTCCAGTTTAAAGAAGTTCACTGCATATCATTGCTTGTCGTGATTCTTTGTATTTATATTGTTAAATAGGATAGAGTTTGAGCTGTTTGATCCATCATCAGTTTCTGCTAATTGATAAATTATCAATTAATAATATATCAGTTTGTTCGCATGATATCTTGACCAAACTAGGGATATTTTTTCATATAACATGAAATTCGTGACTGAAAAAATGATGCAGATCTGAATTTAGACCAAAAAGTAGAACAGAAATAACAAATGATTTGTTTGTAATTTTTGCAGACTATGGCTAATTCATAGCCAAATTGATGAACATAAAAAGTGCAAATATTGTACAGACACAACAGTTGTTAGTTAAACCCTTGATGTTTGAGAACAGATGTAAGTTGATTTTTTTCCCAGGGGTCAGTAGGAGGTCTCTTGAAGTAGCTGGAAGAATCATACAGCGGGAAATAACCTTGAGATGTATCAGCACTTCAGTATACTGCCAAATTTGTGTCAGTTGCAAAAAAATTGCTTATGCACATGTAATACCCAACGACCAAGATAAAATGGCCTCAATGAATCATTTAAGTGAGAGTTGTTATAAAATAGCTTTTCTTAACCTAAATTGATGTGGAGTGCCAAAAAAAAATCAAAATTTATGGATTGCATGCTCCTGAAATCATCAATGATGGGTTTTATTAATTTTACATTATTTGCTTTCCTGGTGAATTGTGTATGATATTCAATCACAGATGGTTATTGTTGATTAAAGACTTCTCCAAGAAGTGTTAGCCCATGAATGTTTAAATCTCCAGGGAGTGTCCACTCTATTGACCAGTGAATGGTCATTCAGTTTTATCAAGGATTTATTAATACCTTCCTACAGAATGGTTAGCAGGTTCACTGACTCTTAAGTAAGCTATTGAATACCTCAGACACAGAGGTGCTGTTATGTCAACAGCCAATTTAATTTCATCACTTGTCCACTTTTGTCATTTGTACCACTCAGCTGAAGTTTATTGTCATCAATCCTGGTGACATTTGCATTCTAATTTAATCCTTTTTATGTATGATTAATTGGTGTATTAATTCCATGAAGTGTACAATTGATTGCAATTCTTAAATATTGACAATAGTTATGTTTGAAAGACATATATAATATTTATGTACATAATTTATTTCCTCTAAGAGTCAGAAAAGTCAGTGGCAGATACGTCATCTGTCACAATTAGGGAAATATTCATGGATGAATAGGAAATGAAAACTGGTACCTCCAGCTGGAATCTACCCTTACCATAGTGCAGTGAATTCACTGCAGATCAATTAATTCCTCTGCAAAACCACTGCATTCATTCCAATCCAATATTGCAGATGACTCACTGCTGGTCACCCATTGATAAATCATAACACTGGTAGTGGATCAGCTTCCAATTGAACTTCCAACAGGTATGTCCTCCATTGGTTCCTGTGATACTGTACATTTGCTTTTTTTGTCTGAAGACAGTTTCCTTCTTCCTCTGCTTTTTCTTTGGAGACAAATTTATAGGTCTGCATATATTCTCTCAGTAAACCCTGCTAGATACCTTCCCTCTCAGTAATCCCTGCTAGATACTATCCCTCTCAGTAATCCCTGCTAGATACTCTCCCTCTCAGTAATCCCTTCTATACCCTCCCTCTCAGTAATCCCTGCAAGATACCCTCCCTCTCAGTAATCTCTGCTAGATACTCTCCCTCTCAGTAATCCCTGCTAGATACTCTCCCTCTCTGTAATCCCTGATAGATACCCTCCCTCTCTGCTGTCCATAGGTCCAAACACTGAAACTGTGCTCTTCTAACCGATTTTCACATGGATGATCAGACCAGGGCTTAAACCCAGGACCTTCCTAACTCAATTTCGGCAGCCCTCTGTCCTGGAACATGTTTCACAGTGATCTATTGTTGGTCATTTTGTTACCTTGGTTGTGGTTGTGTAAAGTCATTTGTCTGACCAAATTGTGACCAATGTTTATATTTGGTTCAACAGAAGCAAGATAGTGTATGCTGGGCTGTCATATTTAGCTCTTGTTTATAATCAAGGGAAGATTGTGGACAGGAAAATGTCATCTTTGTTCCCATACTTCCTGTTTTTAAATGTGATGAAGACTATTTCTGGCTGGCTATTTCTCTGCTGTAACCTTTCCTATTAGGAGATGACCTACTTATGAAGATACAGTCTAGAACCATTAATCTGACCCAAATCATTGCCACAAAACATTTTTTATCATTCTTTCTGTTAGCTGACATGAACAGGCCCCAGTTTCACTAAACTTCCTCAATTTATTTTCCTCAGTTGAGATTAATCATTATCCGGCTTATGATATTTCTAATAATATTGTGATTTTTGTGAGAGGTAGATATAATGCAAGGGACAAAAAATAACTCCAAACAAATCTAGAAATGTGTCCATAGGACAAGGATGCCTCCAATCACTCTCTGTTTCCATCAGTGGTGCAAATAGAAAAGAGCAGTAAATCTGGCAGAATGTATGCATGTATGTATAAACATTCAAAAGAACATTCTCAGTGGATAAAAAAAAAAACAGAAAGAAATATAAGTCTTAAAAACTAGAAGAAAGGTGAGAAATGTGTTAGCATAAATATAAATTTACCCCCTCCTCTCATTCCTCCCACCACTATCCACTTGATGGAGATGAATTTGTAGTACAGTCTCCATTGAAAGCAACTCGTTGTTGCCTCCAGCTGCAAGTACAAAAGGGCAATAAGCATTGCAAATATTACGAAAGAACAATCATTGCTCATTTTGAACATGTTCACATTAGAAATGGACCATTTAATTTTGGGGGGAGGGAAGAATGGGGATGGGATCTTCTTGAAAAAAATCATAGGGGCTCAAATAAATTCACAAAAATACTGTTGCTGCGCTTTGTAGAATCATATATGTTAAAAAAAATTATCTTGAGATAAAGAGAATAAAAAATATGAAAATCCCCCCCTCCAAAGATTAAATGGTTAGGCCCTTATGAACATGATATGTACCAAGTATTATTGAAATCCACTGGTAACTAATTGCAGTCAAAGATTGTGTCATATTTTGCACCCATGAATAACTCAAAAAGGGCAATAACTCTTTTTTAAAAATGGGAATACAACAATTGGTCAATATGTACATCTTCAATAATCAGTTAGTAATCATACTATGTGCTAAGTATGACATCAATCCATCACTAACTGCAAGCTTAGTTGACTTAACAAGATTCTGTCATATACTAGTTATTAACTCAAGTCAAGAAGTACAGATGCTCTTCTAAAAATTGTGAGAGTACAACTGTCGGCCTACATTCACATTTTTTATGATGACAACCACTGTATAAACCAAGTTTCACAGCAATCCACTAAAAACTGCAAGAATGCATGTACTATATCTTACACTGCATATGGCATAAAATGCATTTAGGTGTTGCATGGAGATGATGGCAGGTTATTTAAAAACTAGATTAAGAAAAACAGAATCACCGCAAACTAAATGAAAACAAAGCACCTGTGTCTCACTTTATTGATCACAATGATCAAAACTTAAGGCTAATGCCCAAGAAGCCAAACTACTACCTCGACCTCAAGTTAGATTGACTTGTAATGACATACACAATTATTACCATATATACTCGCGTAAAATCCAATACCAACTGCAAACTGCATAGACCCAGAGCTGCCGTTGCATAATGTGCCAGCAGATCTGGGTCTATGCAGTTTGTAAGGACTAATCAGTAGAACAAACAACTTAGACCCTGATCTGCCGGCACATTATGTGATGGCAGATCAGGGTCTGTGTTGTTTGCATTTGGACCTGGCTTATACATGAGTAAATATGGTAATAATTAGTTAGGTCTTATGGTTCATAAACTTGATTGGATAAAAGAGACATCAGTTTGCCAAAAATACAATGCAATGTGTTGGCATCATAATACAGCACTGTATCTCTATAAGGCCCTTCATTATAACATGGTTCCTGTAATAAGGCCTTTCATTATAACATGGTTCCTGTTATAAGGCCTTTCATTATAACATGGTTCCTGTAATAAGGCCTTTCATTATAACATGGTTCCTGTAATAAAGCCTTTCATTATAACATGGTTCCTGTAATAAGGCCTTTCATCATAACATGGTTCCTGTAATAAGGTCTTTCATTATAACATGGTTCCTGTAATAAGGTCTTTCATTATAACATGATTTCTGTTATAAGGTCTTTTATTATAACATGGTTCCTGTTATAAGGCCTTTCATTATAACATGGTTCCTGTAATAAGGCCTTTCATTATAACATGGTTCCTGTTATAAGGCATTTCATAATAACATGATTCCTGTTATAAGGTCTTTCATTATAACATGGTTCCTGTAATAAGGCCTTTCATTATAACATGGTTCCTATTATAAGGCCTTTCATTATAACATGGTTCCTGTTATAAGGCCTTTCATTATAACATGGTTCCTGTTAAAAGGCCTTTCATTATAACATGGTTCCTGTTATAAGGCAGGTATGATCATGGATTGCATTTCATTAATCAGTAACTATAATTATATGTATAATGTACTTCATTATAAGACAGTCTCTCTATAAAGAGGTATACTATGGTTCCCATGGACAGTTTTATATAGAGTGGTGTATTTTAAATAATTAATTAGGGTTAATTATTCAATAAAATCAAGTTTTGATTGGCTTTAAATAAAATTGTAATCAGACAGCCAGTTAGATTCAGGTGAGATCATGTATGTAGTATCACAGACCTGCTTATGAGGCCACCCTTTTCTGCCCTTGATGGGGACAAAATGGTAAAAATGTAATATTTTGGTGTAAGGCAAGGTGACCTCTAATCAGGATAGCCCTCTAATGGGTGAGGGAGGGGGGGAGTGTCTTTGCAGATTTTATGAACACCATGCAGACAGATGACTGAAATACAATAAAACTGATTACATCTCTGATTAATCACCATTATGGCCATTTTCAATAAACCTTTAGCTTTTCATAATGCTTTTTTTAATTAAGAAAATTGACCAGCTCTTCACATAAGAAATGCAGTCAGTAACTAATGAGACAGTCTGTAAATATTGACTTTCTAATGAAGACAAAATGACTGGGGGTCAAAACAAGACAAATTACTCATCTGAAATTAAACATATGACTGACAACACCTTTATCTATTAGAATTTAATTGCATTTATTGATTGTCTATCTTTTGAATTAGTAACCATATCAAAATGTGTAAATGAATGACCGCCGAGTGGAGAAAGATAGTGAGTGGACACTGCTTTTGGGAAATAAGAGATCTAAAGAACAATTGCTTGCTTAATCTGGTAAGTTGTTGCATAGACAGTCGAAGCTATGAATTTGTATCTACAGGGGTGAAATTTTGAGTTTCGTAAGTTATAGCTATTTATATCTAAGACCAGTTCTATGCAGTGGCTACCATCTTTTGTCATACATTTTTGGACAGCTTAAGTTTTCCAACACCCTTCATTTTTTCTCTCAACAATTTTTTTTTGCACCCTGTGTTTTCACAGTCATGACAAGTAATTGCATTTTTTACCCTAATTTCGGGCACACTAAATGAGGTCAGTGCCAGTTTTCATTAGGAAACAGAAATGTAATTTGATTTAATGGATCACTCATTGTTTCAAAAATGAAATCTGTCAATACTTTGTTAATCTACATTGTTGATGTCCTATCCAAATCTGTCAGTCATATTGTTGATGTCCTATCCAAATCTGTCAGTACCTTGTCAGTCACATTGTTGATGTCCTATCAGAATCTGTTAGTACCTTGTCAGTCACTTTATTAATGTCCAAATCTTAATATGGCATTGAATTGAATGTATTTGGCTGTGTATCCCTGAATCCTAGATTGAACCCTGATTTCAGTTGGAGATAATGAAATGTCATGTTGCATGCAATGTGTCAATTAGACACGAAATGCGGCAAGATCAAAGGAAAAATCTACAATTGCCACCCAATGTCTTTACATGTTGCCAAAAAAATGGCAAATTTTACCTGCATATCGAATGTGCGTTCACATCCTTCCGCACAGTGATGAGAACGGTGAAAACAAAAAATAGCTACACTAATGGAATTTATTATTACTATCAGAACTAATTACAATGAAATGTAGACTTTCCGGCTCCTTACAGTTGTTCAATACACAAACTGTGCTAATTGCCTGATGGAAAAGTGTAATAATCATCCTCCAATATTGTTACATCAATTCAAAGGAAGTAATGATGCCATGAATTATATCTCGCATAGTGTTGTATTGATCTTTGTATTGATAAGCTGATTGCTGCTGAATCATCCAGCATAAATATAGGACTAGAATGAGTGTTTGTGGTGGGGAATATCAGTTATACTCACTTGTAAGTCGGGTCCAACTGCAAATAACATAGACTCTGATCAGCCATTGCATAATGTGCCAGCAAATCAGGGTATGCGTTGTTTGTTCTACTGATTACTTCTAACAAACTGAACTGATCCAGATCTGCTAAAGCATTATGTAATGGCAGATCAGGTTATGTGCAGTTTGCAGTTGGACTCGACTTATAAGTGAGTATATATTGGTACATATATCTAAAAAACATTAAAGCCATTTTTTTCTACTCTTATAAGCTGGTTTATATTTTTCATTCAAAGTCTACAATGTGAAGAAATAAAATTCTCATTTATATTTGTCACAAACTTACAAAATAAAAGCCTGTTTATTCCTTAAATGTATTGGACTGTGTGTACATAAAAAGGACTGAAATATAATACTGTTCACCTACAACTAATAATACAGATGTATAACCAAATCGGAGTAATATACTATACTGTTCACCTACAACTAATAATACAGATGTATAACCAAATCGGAGTAATATACTATACTGTTCACCTACAACTAATAATACAGATGTATAGCCAAATCTGAGTAATATACATGTACTATACTGTTCACCTACAACTAATAATACAGATGTATAGCCAAATCTGAGTAATATACATGTACTATACTGTTCATCTACAACTAATAATACAGATGTATAACCAAATATATGAGTAATATACTATACTGTTCACCTACATTAATAATACAGATGTATAACCAAATCGGAGTAATATACATGTACTATACTGTTCACCTACAACTAATAATACAGATGTATAACCAAATATATGAGTAATATACTATACTGTTCACCTACAACTAATAATACAGATGCATAGCCGAATCTATGAGTAATATTATATCTGATAATTGATTCTTTGATGGGTTGCATAAAACTGGAATATATATTGGTGCTGTGACCAAAAGTTTACTTATAATTTTCTATGTTACTATATTTATCTAATAATAGGGCCATGCTTGATGATAAACCCACCCACAACTTGTACAAAATTTGGGCATACATTTACCGTATATACTCGTGTATAACCTGATACCAACTGCAAACTGCATAGACCCAGATCTGCCATTGCATAATGCACATGCAAATTTGGGTCTATGCAGTTTGCAAGGACTAATCAGTAGAGCAAACAACATAGACCCTGATCTGCCATCACATTATGTGATGGCAGATCAGGGTCTATGTTGTTTGCATTTGGATCTGGCTTGTACACGTGTATAAATGGTACCTAACAAACCTTTTTCTAATAATAAGCCCACCTCCTAATTAAAAAAAAAAGTTTAGGCTGTCCCTGTTGGCTTATCATGGGAGAAATACCATTAGAGGATGTAAACCTGTAATTTTCCTGTTTTGATAAAAGTGTAATCCGGTGATTCCTGGCAATAAATCCAACATTATTATAGGAAATGACTTTGTCTATAGCTTTTCTACCTGATGTGAAGTTGACCAGGATAAAAAAATATGAAGCAGGATATATCCCCATGTGATACCATCATAACATGCATGCCACATGCTGATAATACATCTGCTAACTGTCAAATATTCGTTATTGTCTTTGTCAAGAGTTTTGGAAGTTGGAACCAATATTTTATGACCTGCATCTAATCATTCCTGGCACCAGCATACTGTTTAATCCGAATAATGTACATAGACCTTACAGTACTTTGTTAGCAAATATAAGTGCACATAGACCTTACAGTATTTTGTTAGCAAATATAAGTGTACACAGACCTTACAGTACTATGCAAAAATAAGTCATGTATGTGTTTAAAATAAAAGCAAAGTTTGAGATGTAAACTTTGATTATTTGACACCAATTTGACCCCCCATGTGATTAGTATGACTACTTATGTATAGCCGCTTTAGGAAAAGATGTTGTGACATCATCGTGTTAAATCCGGGTATCCCCCAGAGGTACAAGTCAACAATCAATATGGCAGAATACAATATAGCAGAACTAGAAACAATTACCTACTCAAGTACCTAATTACCACCACCACTATCGACAACAGCAACAATCTAGTACTTTCCTAGTCTCTCCTATATTTTATATCATCATCATCATCATCATCATCATTATCATCATCATCATCATCATCAAATCATTAATCAAAACAACATAAACAATATCATCATTATCATCATCATCATCATCATCATCATCATCATCATCATCTCAACAACAATGTATCAACATCACAATCATCATCACGAAGTCAGCATTTAACAATGACAAGTCATCATCATCACTAAACAAGTAATCAGCACAACATAATTACTATGTGATTTTGATACCATCATCATTATAATCATCGCCATAACCATCGTCATCATAATTGATGGTGCTGAAACAAAAATCATTAATGTAAGGGACAGACCATTTACTTTTCCGAGTGATCTATATTTTTTGAAGAAAAGAATTTTGACCCTCAACTAGCTTAAAAAAACCTCTTGCTCTGGTATGTAACAAATCTAACGCCGTCATATTGTGCTGGGGAAAAAAACTTATCTCGAGATAAAGGAAGAAAACAATATCTTCATCCAAACATTAGTCAGTCCCTAACTGTCAGTACTTGGCCAAAATTGAGTGTACATGTATTCCTTTACGGAGATTAACAATATATGGAAATTAAATAGAAAAAATTTAAATATTATGTCATGTTTTCAACTGACCAATTTGGCTGGTGATTTAGAAAAGGTTGTTTTAAGATTTGTCAGTTTCATCTGTAAGCTATCTGGCAATTGAAAATCTGTTTGCTGGCTTGACTGGTTAAGGGTTGAGGCAGGAGTTCGTGAGGATTCATTTTCATTTCTAAAAGGAAGCTGGCATCAGACAATAAATCTCTGAGTTGAACTGGCATCTGGCCACACAATTTCATTGCCAATTTTCCTTGGAATAATCATCAGCAAATTTCTTTTATTCCCATTCTCAAAATGTTTGCTGCAGATCTCAATCCTTCCTTTAATCAACCATCTTTATATGGTATGCTCTTAAAGTTGATTTCAAAGCAAATAAAATCAAAACTTTTGAAATACAGTCGAACCTGTCAATAGCGGCCACCCTTGGGAAAAGGCAAAAACTGGCCTTTGTACACAGGTGACCTCTGTATACAGGTTCACCTTTTAAAACTGGTTTTTGAACAAATACCATGTACCAAATATCATTATCATTATTATTGTTATTATAATTACATTATCAAGATTGTCTTATGTGCACTATTCAACAAAATCATAAACTATGTGTATATGTTGTTCTCTTCCAAATTTATGTTCCACACCAGATTACTGTATCCTGCTCACTTTAATCCATCATATAAATTAAATCATCACTGACTTAAAATAATCACTGATCTTATCATAGTTCGTTCACTCTTTAACAACAATATCTGGAGTAGTCAGTTTGCTCAACTCACTGAGATCAAAAGACAGTCGACTTATGGCTGAAGCCTGTGATGAATAGGGAATAAAAAGAAGTCGTATATGGCTATTCTTTGTGACCCATGAACTAAAACTTCACCTGCCCTTACAGACAAGTTTTAAATATTGAATGACCCCTGATCCTAATGAAAAGGGATGATCATCCCTCAACTTTGTTCTTCAGAGATAGCTTTAATTCACAGGCAAATAGATGAAGATGTCGAACTATACCTATCACACTGGCAGAAAAGGTGACTTCTATTTCTGCTGCGATAACACAACTAATTTTCCCACTATCCAGCAAATGAATTGCTTCGACCCTCTACCCAATGATAAAAACTGCCTTGCTTTCTAATTCGACATTTTCACACCTTTGAGTTACACTATCAATGTGACTGGAGTATGGTGAGTACAAGCGAGATAAGAAACGTTTGCACATTGATTCATATGATATTCCTTTATGTAAACAATGCCTTCCTCATTAAGTAAAAATTTAGTTTGCATAGACTGAACAAGACTTTTATATGGGAAATTTGCCGGGGAGAAATTAGAATGGCCATTGTGAACAGGTGACCGCTGAGTAAAGGTGGCTGTTACGACAGGTTTGACTGTAATTGTATCTGAATAAATTTCACTGTCCAGTAATAAAAAATAAGTGCATATAATCTTTACTGATTTATATAATAAGTGAATATCAATAATATTCACATTTTACAATGTTCTATATAGGGAACATAGAGGATTACCCCTGTCATTTCTAGTGTTCTATATAGGAAATGTAAAGGATTACCTCTGTCATTTGCAGTGTTCTTTTATAGGGAATGTAAAGGATTACCCCTGTCATTTACAATGTTCTTCATAGGGAATGTAAAGGGTTACCCCTGTCATTTGCAGTGTTCTATATAGGAAACGTAAAGGATTACCCCTGTCATTTCTAGTGTTCTATATAGGGAATGTAAAGGATTACCCCTGTCATTTACAGTGTTCTTCATAGGGAATGTAAAGGATTACCCCTGTCATTTACAATGTTCTATTTAGGGAATGTAAAGGATTACCCCTGTCATTTACAGTGTTCTATTTAGGGAATGTAAAGGATTACCCCTGTCATTTACAGTGTTCTATTTAGGGAATGTAAAGGATTAACACTTGTCATTTACAATGTTCTATTTAGGGAATGTAAAGGATTACCCCTGTCATTTACAATGTTATATATAGGGCACATAAAGAATTACCCCTGTCATTTACAATGTTATATATAGGGAACATAAAGAATTACCCCTGTCATTTACAGTGTTCTATATAGGGAACATAAAGGATTACCTCTGTCATTTACAATGTTCTATATAGGGAATGTAAAGGATTACCCCTGTCATTTACAGTGTTCTATGTAGGGAATGTATATGATTATCCCCGTTATTAACTTCTGAAGGACTTGATATATTGAAAATAATTTGGTAAGAGGTTTCATATTAGAAAGACCTATCTACAGAAGGTTCAATTTTCACTTTTTCTTTTCATCAAAATGGATGGAGTTATGTCCCCTGTTTGATTTAAGACTTTGCCCTTCCATTTGAACCAGGGTTTCTTCAGTTCCAAAATATTGGTGGGGACATCCATGTAATCCAGACACATTTTAACTTTTTAGATGGACTACAGAAGGCAGTAAGAAGTTTATACAAAGGTGCTTTAAATATCTGTCAAAAATTATTAATAAACTCTTGTATCAACAGTATACATATCGTGAACAGTTATTAAAAAACTGTCCATCTTGAATCACCAATGCACACATTGTCAACAGTTATTAAACAGCAGTCCATCTTGAAGCACCAATACGCATATTGTCAAATGTTATTAAACAACTATCCATCTTGTATCACCAATACACATATAGTCAACAGTTATTAAACAGCAGTCCATCTTTTATCACCAATACACATAGTGTCAAAAGCTATTAAACAACTGTCCATCTTGTATCACCAATACACATAGTGTCAAAAGCTATTAAACAACTGTCCATCTTGTATCAGCAATACACAGTGTCAAAAGTTATTAAACAACTGCCCATCTTGTATCACCAATACACATACTGTCAAAAGTTATTAAACAACTGCCCATCTTGTATCACCAATACACATATTGTCAAAAGTTATTAAACAACTGCCCATCTTGTATCACCAATACACATACTGTCAAAAGTTATCAAACAACTGCCCATCGTTTATCACCAATACACATATTGTCAGAAGTTATTAAAGGTACTTATCAATCATTAACAGCTGTTTTCATATCAACCTGATGGAGAAAAAAAAGTTACAGGAGGATTGTAACTTATTGGTAATTCCAGACTTAATTGGTAATTCCAGACTTAATTGGTAATTCCAGACTTAATTGGTAATTCCAGACTTAATTGGTAATTCCAGACTTAATTCAAGTCTAATTCTTATTGAAGATCACAAATAACTGTATGATTCTGATGATGGTTGGTTGGTTAGTTGAGTTTTTATTGACCATAATAAACCTAGGAAATAGGAGCTAAGTGCCTTTCCAAGTACACTTTGTGGCAGCTGATCCTGGCTGGCCTGGGTGGGTATCAAACCTATGACCTCTGAATTAAGAGTCTTACATAACTGAGCTACTGAGGTTTCCAAATCTGAATAAAAATCTACCGTATATACTTGTGTATATAATCTGATACCAACTGCAAACTGTGTAGACCCAGATATGCCGTCGCATAATGCACTGGCAGATTTTGGTCTATGCAGTTTGTAAGGACTAATCAGTAGAACAAACAACAGCAGATCAGGGTCTATGTTGTTTGTTTTATTGATTAGTCCTTACTGATTAGTCCAGTTATATAGTTAGATTATTTAAAAACTGATTGTGTCTTTTGTTGCTGTGATATACTAGCTGTGTACAACAAACACAGTTTTCATTGACATGATTTAATCTGTGTAACGCTACTGAAATGACAGATCAATTAATGATCAATCTTCAGTTGGTTTTGTAAAAATCAGTGATCTGTCAATCATTTTTAAAGATTCTCAACACTTACATTTTTAATTCCATAGGGAAAAAGCAGTTGATCTGTACAGTTTTGTGATAACTGGTTATTACTATGCATGATCATTCATGTTTCATACTAAGTAGCTTGTTGCTATGGTCTGGATTTTATGTTGTCATGGAAACCATTTCCTCAACAATAGAGATGCAAGCTTGAGCAATCAAACCTGCTTTTTCGGATTGTTCTGGCTGAAACATTTGATGGGGTTTGGAATCAATATAAAGTATTAAATCTTGAACTGCCGGACTGACTTGATGCTGATGAGAACTGCAGCATATATAAGGATTTCCTGGCATATTTTAATTAAGCAAGTCATAGTTATATTGGTATTTAGGGATAAGCAAGTCATAGTTATATTGGTATTTAGGGATAAGCAAGTCATAGTTATATTGGTATTTAGGGATATGCAAGAGAATGCTGTTTTCTTGCATGATAAATTTTATTCATTTTCAGTTTTAAGTTCACAACACATTTACCATATTTATCCATTGATAAGTCCATGCTTAATAATAAGCCCACCCCCATTTTTACTAAATTTTGTAAATATCGACTAATATATCTCTGTCTAATAATAAGAACACACTGTGCTTTTGGAAAAATGTATAAGACCCCTGGTCTTATCATGGAATTAATACTGTACTTCATATGGTGTAATTCCTTTTAATGGATCATCTTTTGGAAAAATGTATAAGACCCCTGGTCTTATCATGGAATTAATACTGTACTTCATATGGTGTAATTCCTTTTAATGGATGATCTCTTGGAAAAATGTATAAGACCCCTGGTCTTATCATGGAATTAATACTGTACTTCATATGGTTTAATTCCTTTTAATAGATGATCATAATCATGATTGATAACAACAACAACAACAACAATAACAACAGCAAAACAACAGAAATAATGGCAACACCTTTATAATCTTCATCATCCATTGTTTTTAAGGTCTTGCCATGTATAAACATGTACAGAAAGTTTCATTTACATGTAATGGTTGTGTTATGCTTTTTCAAACAGTGAAAAGTAGTTTAGAGTTCACTGTAAATTAGATATAGCTGTATAATATAACTATGTACTGGACTATTTCAATTAAGGCACTAATTAAAGAGAATCTTATTACTAACTTATTACTAAAGTTTCATTAGTGTGTGTGATTGATTGCTATAATTTTTTATTGTTGGCTATTATCCAATTAAGGTCTTGTTTTATTACATTTGATGGGTTAGAAGTAATTGGATTCTGACTGGACCATAATCCAAACTGAGGCATCAGCAAGGGTATAGCTGGGATCCATAATTGACTTGTATCTTCACAGGAATCTGATTTAACTTTGCCTGCAGTAAAACCTGCATTACAGGACACCTCGCCATAGAAGCCAGCATACAGAACATCTGTCTCTAAAGGATACTCCTGGGAATGGACAGACAAAAAATTCAAAGTTATTATTATTCCTATTAAATGTATGTTTAGCTCAGGTGAATATGGTTGTGTGTGTCCGTGTGGGTATAAGTACATTTTACTAGTGCTGAAACTAATATTTGAATATGGTTGTGTGTGTCTGTGTGGGTATAAGTACATTCTACTAGTGCTGTAATGAACATTTGAATATGGTTGTGTGTCCGTGTGTGTATAACATTTAACTAGTGCTGAAACTAATATTTGAATGTGGTTGTGTGTGTCTGTGTGGGTATAAGTAAATTTTACTAGTACTGAAACAAATATTTACATATGGTTGTGTGTCTCTGTGGGTATAAGTACATTTTACTAAGACTGAAACGAATATTTAAATATTCAAATAAGAATACTTTTTGCTGAACATTCAAATAGGAAATTGGTATTTGAATTATTTGTTGTATCCTTTGTATGTGATCATGTCTTTTTTAAATGCACCTTGCACGTTATACAAACTTGGAGATGGCTCCTACGATAAGTAGTGTCATCTAGCGACCATACTATATGTATGTACATGTACACTACCTGTAGTCTTATGAAGCTGGTGACTTGATAGCAGTTATGGACGAATCATGCAGAGCAGGATAGGAACACTTTAAAGTGTGTTCCCTGGACAATAGAAAGGTACAATGCAAACTTTGTAAATCCCAATTTTGATACAGTGGTACAACATCTAATCTCAGATCACATGAAGCACAAATGCCCCACTATTACATCAAATAAGTAAGCTAACAGCATATATATATATATATATATATATATATATAGAGAGAGAGAGAGAGAGAGAGAGAGAGAGAGAGAGAGAGAGAGAGAGTAATTACAGAGATAAAGAGTTCAAGTGATGAAAATGGACACTAACAACATGGGAGAAACCATTTTCTCTATTATTATAAAGCTGACAAAATAAATAAGTAGATAAATAAATAAAGAAATCTCTGTGCTATAACCTCTGTGTTTAAATTCCAGTTACACAGAATTTAAACTTGTTGTATCATTCTAATCATGTTTCAGTTTTGTATATTCTTGGTCCAAAAGTTAAACTACCAAAAAATAAAAAGTTTTTAACCGGTTTACCCAACATGACTGTTTTGAAACTTAATTGTGTGTGTGTGTCACTGTGCATATGTGTATTTGTCAGTGCATGTGCATGCACAACAATGTGAATTTCTTTTTACAATTGACTATTTAATATTTTACCAGGAAAAACATCAGGCTATCCACAGGGTTAAAAATCTCCCACAATTTGTGTGTATGTGTGAGTTTTCACACCAAGTGACCAAATAAGGAAAAAAGAGCAAAATCAGAACATAGGAAACTCGGTCTTAACAATATGTTACTTACTAAGATTACTTACTTACATTTTCTAACAATGAAATATAAAAAATGTAGTAATCTCATTATTTACCTTTTTTTTTAAAAAAAAATGAATATTTTGTATTGCAATAATTTGTATTTTCAAGTAGTATCTTTTGAGCCGGTCAGCTTTTGCCGGTGATGAGAAGTCGCTCTTCAATATTGAAGAGGCTGATAATGGAAGTTTTTAAGGAAACTGAATTGTGGAGCTTTGCAGACACATACATAATTTTTAAATGGAATAGCATTTCAATAGTTGATTGAAGTGAATGGAAGTTCAAAATTGGATTTGCTTATAACTCTGTTCTCAAATTGATGAAGGAATGTTTCGCAGAGTCGCATATCTTTGCCAGTACCAGCAAGATGTACTAGAGTATAACTTTGTCAGACCAGGCAAAAAATTGCACAATGGATGAGTGCCTTCATGGACAGGAAGAGCATATCAGCATGGTTTTTCCACTAAAGGACTTTTATGATGTTTTCTTGGTCTTAAATGAAAATGATGCCAATTGGGTGTCCAAAATTTCCTTGACAGCAGCTAATTTGAAAATCTTGTTACCACTGAAGATTATATTGGAGATGGTTTCAACACTCAGCAATTAATAGGAAGTAATGGTCTTATCTAAAATTCCTGGAAAATCTTTTTGGTCAGTAGAGCATCAGTCCCTTCAAGGGACTCTTGTTATTGTAGAAGGGTTACACAGCTTAGTAATTTAGCAACCTGTATGACAAGACAAGTCAATATACAAGTTAGATGGGTTGAAATTGTTTACAGAATTTGTACAATATTCTGGCATCATGGCTTTTGATAGAACACAAGTTGATGGTGACGATAGTAAATATTTAATGATGACATCACAACATATATTTGATTATAAATAAAAATATAGGCTTTGAATATTCAAAAGTAAAATCTGGTATTCATTACATCATTAGTGTTTACATATGAATCTGATAGTAACTTATTATATACATGGGTTGGATAGATTTCATGTTTTTATTTTATTTTTATTTTATACATGTTTTTTTATTTTCAAAAATTTTAAGTGTTAGCTTGTTAGAGGTTAATTTCTTCAATAATTGATTGTGAGGGACCTTGAAAAAGCAGCCATATAAGACAGGTGATAGTTTATAAGACATCACCATGACAGCAGATTAAAATAAACTGTACATGTGTCTGCCATATATGTGTATAAAAAAAATGAAAAATTGAAGATTTTTTTTTCTTCTTATAAATTTAGATAATACTTGGAATGCTATTTTGTATGACATCCCATACTGTTTATACTTGCTTATAAGTCGAGTCCAACTGCAAACTGTTCAGAGGCAGATCTGCTGTTGCATAATGCATGGGCAGATCTGGATCTTTGCAGTTTGTTAGGAGTAACCAGTAAAACAAACAATGTGGACCCTGATCTCCTGACTTATGTGACAGAAGATCAGGGTCTGTGTTGTTTGCATTTGAATATGACTTATAAGTGAGTATATATGGTACCTGATAGGGCAACCATTCCCTTTTTGGAGAAGACAATTCTATAAATCTGAAATAGAATGCATAATCAAACTTCAGGAATTTTGGAAGTTTTAATATATTAGTATGTTAACTTACCATATTAGTATATTAAGTTACTATATATTAACTTACTATATTAGTATGTTAAATTACTATATATTAACTTACTATATTAGTATGTTAAATTACTATATATTAACTTACTATATTAGTATGTTAACTTACTATATATTAACTTACTATATTAGTATATTAACTTACTATATTAGTATGTTAACTTACTATGTATTAACTTACTATATTAGTATGTTAACTTACTATATATTAACTTACTATATTAGTATGTTAACTTACTATATATTAACTTACTATATTAGTATGTTAACTTAATATATATTAACTTACTATATTAGTATGCTAACTTACTATATATTAACTTACTATATTAATATATTAACTTACTATATATTAACTTACTATGTTAGTATGTTAACTTATTATATTAGTATATTAACTTATTATATTAGTAAATTAACTTACTATATTAGTAAATTAACTTTCTATACTAGTATAATAACTGTCTATATTAGTATATTAACTTACTATATTAATTACTTGCTCTTTCAAGAATAAGAGGAAGTAAATTTTAAATCACTCTAAGGTTAAAAGGCTTAAAGCTGAAGAAAGATGGTTTGTATATAGTAACCAAAGATTTTACTCTCATATAATTTAGGACAAAGGTGATGAATGTATGTGTATGTATGTATGTATGTATGTATGTATGTATGTATGTATGTATGTATGTATGTATGTATGTATGTATGTATGTATGTATGTATGTATGTATGCATGCATGCATGCATGCATGCATGTAGGTATGTATGTATGTATGTATGTATGTATGTATGTATGTATGCATGCATGCATGCATGCATGCATGCATGTATGTAGGTATGTATGTATGTATGGCACATAAACATAATCCAGGCTATATAGTGCCAAGTAAGTTTCGGCAACCCAAAAGAGTCATACAGAACAAAGATAAAGGCAAAACTTGGGTAAAATCCTTTAAACGCAATTTACAAGTTTTTACACAAATGGCACTCTTTTTATAAAATCCAAAACCTTCTCAGCTGGAACATCATCATGGAATGTCTCCCAGGGCAATAGGAACATCATCATGGAATTCATCCCAGGGCAATAGGAACATCATCATGAAATGCATCCCAGGGCAATAGGAACATCATCATGGAATGCATCCCATGGCAATAGGAACATCATCATGGAATTTGTCCCAGGGCAATAGGAACATCATCATGGAATGCATCCCAGGGCAATAGGAACATCATCATGGAATGCATCCCATGGCAATAGGAACATCATCATGGAATGCGTCCCAGGGCAATAGGAACATCATTATGGAATGCATCCCAGGGCAATAGGAACATCATCATGGAATGCATCCCAGGGCAATAGGAACATCATCATGGAATGTGTTCCAGGGCAATAGGAACATCATCATGGAATGCATCCCAGGGCAATAGGAACATCATCATGGAATGTATCCCAGGGCAATAGGGGAACATCATCATGGAATGCGTCCCAGGGCAATAGGAACATCATCATGGAATGCATCCCAGCGCAATAGGAACATCATCATGGAATGCATCCCAGGGCAATAGGAACATCATCATGAAATGCATCCCAGGGCAATAGGAACATCATCATGGAATGTGTCCCAGGGCAATAGGAACATCATCATGGAATGTGTCCCAGGGCAATAGGAACATCATCATGGAATGCATCCCAGGGCAATAGGAACATCATCATGGAATGTGTCTCAGGACAATAAGAACATCAACATGGAATGTGTCCCAGGGCAATAGGAACATCATCATGGAATGTGTCCCAGGGTAAAAAGATTGCCTACATTAGTCGCCTTGTGACATATGCAGGAGCACACATCTGGCCTAGTCTTTACCCCTGAATCTGCTGGGGTGGGTTGGGAGACAAAGATTTAAGTATTACTGCTGGGGTGGGTTGGGGGACAAAGATCTAAGTATTACTGCTGGGGTGGGTTGGGGGACAAAGATTTAAGTATTACTGCTGGGATGGGTTGGGGGACAAAGATCTAAGTATTACTGCAGGGGTGGGTTAGGGGGACAAAGATTTAAGTATTACTGCTGGGGTGGGTTGGGGGACAAAGATTTAAGTATTACTGAAATGTTGTTTGCAATATTCTAATCACTAATGCATATAAGACTTGTAATATTTTCAAATTTAAGCAAAGTATCTGCAGAAATATTTATAATTGAGTGTTGATTCATGATTATAAAATGTACACACTAAGTGTAACACCTACAGCCACAAAAAGTGCACCAAATTTCTTCTTCATGGAGTACCATAAACACATAATATGGCCTAGTAGTCTATTAATGCACATGTCTAAGGTGCTATGGGATCAGACCCACATAATGATTAACCGTTTATTCAAGCCTTATTACAAAAACAGAGTTCCAGTATCTACAGCAAGAACAAAAACAACACCACTGCCACCTCCACCTCCACCTACAACAAGAACAACCACATTAGGGTCTCCTAGATGGGCATGGCTGCTGCCAAACAAATATCAATGAAGATGAGTGAAAAGGCTGTATGGTAAATACACAGACAATCTTTTGTACAAAATATGGCAGCTGCCTCAAGCATTTTATTCATCTGTCAGGATTGGAATTTTGTTAAATAGTAAGATGGATGGATCAGTTTGGTTTGGTTTGGTTTTATACAGCACAGTAACACATTAAAGTTTTATCATCCCATGGCAGTAAGAATCAATGCATGCCCAAGATGGACATGTCATGGTAACAGACCAAGAATGATCCAATGGCAGGATTTGAACTCGCACCCTTCTGGTTTGGAGTCCAGTGCACTAACCACTGACCCACCATCATTTTTGATTGATCAAAAGAAAAGTTTATGTCCCCATGGAACGGGCCTTGTGTACAGCACTATGTTTCTATGTATGCATGCATTTGTTTATGTACACAGGTTTTTAAGGTCAAAGTCTCAGTAAGGGAAATTATTTCTGTAATTCTACCATGATAAGGTTTGATTATTAGACCAGTTCCATTTTTACAACGATTTTGAAACTTTTATTGAAACAGCTTTTTGTGATGATGATAATTGTACCCAAACTTTTCAAAATATTTACCAGGCAGGGCTGATATCAGAGGATACATTGTACTGTTTGAAGAGGTCAGGGGAGCAGTGTTAGACTTTTCAAAAAAATCTTTTAAAGTTTAATTTTCCTTCTCTGACTCTAAGGAGCAATGGCAACCGAGTGATTCATATGCTGGAATCAACATCAGAAGGATGCATGTTTGAATTCTACGCAGGCCAGGTCAGGTCAGCCTGTTGTGGTGTGTGGTCCAAGGCAAGGCACTGTACTCCAATTGCCATCAATTTAAATAACCTATCATGTGTTGATATGCCATAAAACACCACTCATGCAAACAACCAAGCAAGCAAGCAACCAACCAACCTTCTCACTTTAATTTTTGGTGTGGATGATAGTTATAAGTGTTCTTACCAAACAAATAACATTTCATGTGTGAATGGGCATCAAGCAACATCAAGCAAACAAGCAAGCAAGGAACCAATTACCTTCTCTCAGTGTAACTTTTGGTGTGGATGACAGTTATAAGTGTTCTTACCAAACAAATAACATTCACGTATGAATGGGCCATAAAACACCAAGCAAACAAGCAAGCCACCAACCAACTTTCTCTCACTTTTATTTTTGGTGTGGATGATAGTTATAAGTGTTCTTACCAAATAAATAAACTGTCATATATTGATGTGCCATTAAACACCAAGCAGTCAAACAGACAAGCAACCAACCAACCTTCTTCTCACTTTTATTTTTGGTGTGGATGACACAAAACATTTTAGTGTTTTTAGATGCAAGGTAAACATTTTAATCAATTTAGGACACATTTGTTTTTGAAAATTTTAGAAAATACAGTTTCATCAGCACCATCAGCAAACTCTATAATTTGTGAAAAATTTGGTTATGTTCCCAGTCGGGGATAATCTGGGAGGTGGATTATTAGTTAAGTTTAATAAAATGCATAGGCATAATGTATATATATATATATATATATATATATATAAATTGGCAACAGCGCAGTTACAGAACAGTTCCTAACCTTTGAGCTAATCAAGTTCCTTGGCAGTGGAATTAAGGAACAACTTTCAAAAACTAAACAAACACATAAGACAAAAACATAGAAAAATTCTGAATTATTTACATTTTTGAATGACAGGGGAAATCTACACAAAAATATTTAAATAATAAAAAAAAGTTGGATGAAGAACAGGAGAAAATGTGCAAACTACATGTCTATTTGCATTAGAGCTGGAATAGCAACAATATCAGTGTGTGAGCATATATATATATATATATATATCAGCTGTTTAGTAATCAAGGAACATTATAAAAATGCATGATATAAGTCACTCATTATATTCTTCATAATATTAAAATTTTTATGTCTCATCCTTCTGTTTCATTTATTTATTTTATTATTCATTTAAAAAATAACATGTCTTGTTTCTCCAAATACCTAACTCTAATTTTTAAAGCTTTGCATTTTGATCTATCAATTTGAAGCAGTATCTTTAAACTTTACCTGCAGATAAAAATTATGTAAGGATATTTAATTTCATGACTTTATTAACCTCCATAAAAGTAGTACATATTCCTTCACAAATATGCACTTTGCAGTCCAAAGAAACTGTCAGTATAGATTCAAATATATTGTGAACAAACTGAATAAATTTCATTTGTTTTGTGTTTTCTTCCAAACAAAACAACATTTACCAGCTGCCCATCACTATTATGTCTTAGTTGACATTTCTTTTCTTTTTTTTGGTAGAGGACTCTAATAATAGTACTTTATCATTCCATCATAGTGCAGTTCATATTGCTATGAAGTACTGTAGTATGTTAGCAGGTGCCCTTATTTGCCATCGTTACATAACTGTAGGCAAGAATCAACATGTAACATTTCAAGTCTTTGGCATTTCATGTATGCTTTTGAGCCTTTTTTCCTTGACATCATTTTTTAAGCTTGATCTCTTGTTATGGTATTGCGAGAGACATTTAAAATGTCAGTGGTGTTTATGCCCTTTGAATTGGTGGAATGGAATAATGAGCAATTCCATAATGGTTAGATATTGATTATTTTTTCAAGGAGGGAATTATATGGAAGAATTATTGTTTTGTGAGAAAGTCCCCTGTGTGCTCATCAGCAACATGCACTTGTATCAGGTTATTAATTTTCAGCTGTTGTATTCCTTTTTGATGCGTTGTTAGGTCATGTATGCATAACACTGT
This sequence comes from Margaritifera margaritifera, assembly GCA_029931535.1. Taxonomy (NCBI): domain Eukaryota; kingdom Metazoa; phylum Mollusca; class Bivalvia; order Unionida; family Margaritiferidae; genus Margaritifera; species Margaritifera margaritifera. Next base: position 2,209,940 of record JAQPZY010001407.1, on the reverse strand, counting down.
TGAACCATAGACTCTTGGATTCTGGATGGATGAATGCCATTAGACTATAGAAATTGACAGGAGTAAATTACAGCTGAAATTGATGCACAGGTGTGATTGACATGAGAAGGTGTTGGTGACAGATTTTTGAATGAAAGGGAAAACCCTTTGGAGTCTCCAGTCCTGAATAGTAACAAGTTTTGGACTTGTAGATGAAAGTAATTGTGGCAACACTGTTGAATTGTAGGTAATCACATTTCGAGTACAAAGATAGTAACACATGGAGGTGGTGGTACTGTTTACCTATTAGGTCACAACTGACATACCTGGGGCAGAATTAAATTTTTACGTGCTTTATTGCCTGTGTGAAAGGGCCAAACCTACTGCAAATAGCATTTCATCTTTGTGTAGTAAATGGACTCTCAAACAAAGGAGGTTATTGGCTAGATTGTAAGTGTGCAGGCCATGTGCCCATTAATCAAAAAAGGCGGAGTCCAAGAATAGGCCAAGATTGGCCTTGAAAATACTGACCAGTGCTTTCCTATAGTGGGAAGTAAATGATTATTTTGGATTACAGATATTAGAGCATGCTGTGTGTGGCAAATTTCACAGGATTGTTATTTACTATTTTACCAAACTCTGAAAGGAAATTCTGCGCCTTACCATGTGTTAAAATGATTTTAGACTGCATTAAAGCTTGACAAGTGGGAATTTAAATGAACTGTTACACAGTGAACTGAGACAGGTTTATACATTTTCTGTGCTTTGCATTAGTGGGAAATTTATGAATGAAATATGGTGCTATGTGAGGAGGAGGGAAGGAAGAAAGGAAAAGAGCATAATATGTGAATTGGAGATTTCATAAAGTGATATGAAGGAAGCATCATTTATTCGGGGAGTGAGATTTCAAGTTTTCCATAGATGATTGACATTATTTTGAGGTAAAATTAGGTCTCAGTTATATCTGTCAGATCCAAGACTTTGGGTTAGGGATCTAATATGAGCAATTTATAATTTTGCAAAAAATAGTTTTAAGCTTGGCAAAAATTGAATGTAAATGAAAATTCTGGAATTAGATACATGATTTACAAAAGTAAACATTTGTCAGGAATTTAAAATTGTTATATATGTGTATGTAGTTAAACTTCTGTAAATCAGCCCTCTGTTACCTGTCTTCCTCAAGACCACATAAGTTGATCCCAATAAAGCTGTCCCAATACTACCATATATATACTCACTTGTAAGTCAGGTCCAACTGCAAACAACGTAGACCCAGATCTACCATTTCATGATGTGCCAGCAGATCAAGGTATATGTTGTTTGTTCTACTGATTAGTCCTAACAAACTATATTGACCCAGATCTGCTGGTGCATTATGTGATGGCAGATCTGGGTCTGTGCAGTTTGCAGTTGGATCTGACAAGTAAGTGAGTGTATACAATCAATCAAGCCTTGTTATACAGGCGACCTAAATAAAACATCCATAATTTTTAGGTCCCAGCAGTGGCTGGTTTAGGGAATTGTACTGTACCACATAGAATAAAAATTGATTAAGGTACTAACATGACCATTATGCTTAACAAATAGATATAAATAAAACAAAATCTTTTTAAGATAAATTTAATTCAGTTGACAAACAGTTAAAAATAAGAAAAAAGTTTAATTATTCCAAATTAAATACAAATTATGGCAATGTTGTCATCTAATTACTTCAGTATTGTTTAATACATGTCCTTTAATGATGTATGACAACTGAGCTTCAGATAACATGTAATAATAATAATAGTAATAATAATAGTAATAATAATAATAAAAATAATAATAATAATAATACAGTGGGCTCTCACTATAACTCTGTTAAGGTACCGTATATACTCGCATGTAAACTGGGGCCAAATGCAAACAACATCAACCCTGATCTGCTATCGCATAATGTGCCAACAGATCAGGGTCTATGTTGTTTGTTCTACTGATTAGTCCTTACAAACTGCATAGACCCAGATTTGCCGGTGCATTTTGCAAATGCAAACAACATAGACCCTGAACTACTGGCGATTAATGCGCCGTCAGATCAGGGTCTATGTTGTTTGTTCTACTGATTAGTCCTTACAAACTGCATAGACCCAGATCTGCGGTGCATTATGCGACGGCAGATCTGGGTCAATGCAGTTTGCAGTTGATATCAGCTTATACGCGAGTATATACGGTAAGCCATGATATGGGTGAGGTTGCCATGATATGGGTGAGGTTGCCATGATATGGGTGAGGTTGCCATGATATGGGTGAGGTTGCCATGATATGGGTGAGGTTACCATGATGTGGGTGAGGTTGCCATGATATGGGTGAGGTTGCCATACTGGGACATGTTACCATATATACATGCTTTTAAGTCAGGTCCGACTACAAACTGCATAGACCCAGATCTGCCAGCACATTGTGCACCAGCAGATCTGGGTCTGTGCAGTTTGTTAGGAGCAATAAGTAGAACAAACAACATAAACCCTGATCTACCATCACATTATGTAATGGCAGATCATGTTATAAGTTATTTGCAGTTGGACCAAACTTATAAATGAGTATATAGGGTACAGTAGGTACATTATATGGAAAAATATAATTCAAACAATTCAGTGGCATAAGTGACTATACCTGTGTTTTATTAGTGGCTGTTATACTGAGATGTTTTATAGTGAGGGACTACTACTAATAATTCTTTACTTAAAGAGGGTAACTCAATTAGTAACAACAAGATAAAATTCTAGTGTCTCTATATTTTAAATATTTCCTTGCTGTAGTTTTTCATACCCTATAATTACTGTATATACTCATGTATAAGCCAATTCCAACAGCAAACTGCATAGACCCAGATCTCCCGTCGCATAATGTGCTGGCAGATCTGGGTCTATACAGTTTTTGTAAGGACTAATCAGTAGAACAAACAACATAGACACTGATTTGCCGGTGCATTATGCAATGGCAGATCAGGGTCTATGTTGTTTGCATTTGGACCCAGAATACACGAGAGTATATACAATAGCTTACTTGGCCATAAGGCCATGTGATCTTATAGAATGACCCTTCATGCGTTGTCTGTCATTCGCTGTCTGTCGAACCATCAGGCGTCTGTCAACAATTGCTATTTTTAACTTCTTTAAAAAAAATTTCTCAACCAATTTCAACTAAACTTGGCACAGAGAATCCTCACATACAATTTGTACAAATGATGCTGATCTGCCATCAATAGGGAATCACTATTAATAATAGAATAAACTTCAAAATGATAACTTCTCCAAAACCACTAAACAGAATTAGATCAAATTTGACTGAAACCATCTTAGCTGGAAAACCTTTAAAATTTATACAAACAATACCAATCCACTTTCATATATGGCCATCATGACTAAAAATAGAAAAAGCTTTAAGCGACTTTTCTCCGAAATCACTAAATAAAATTTTACCAAAATTGATGAAGAGCACATTGGCATTAAAACCTTTAAAGTTTATACAGATAATGTTTATCTGCCATCAGTACTCTTTCTCAAAACTATTGAATAGAATTTAATAAAGCTTGACAGAAAGCATCCTGGTTTGAAGACCTTTCACGTTTTTGCAAATGATTCCAATCTGCCATCAAATATGGTCACTGTTGCTAAAAGTAGAAAAACCTTTGAACAAATTCTTCAGAACCCCTGACAGAAAGCATCCTGGAATGAAGACCTTTCACATTTGTACAAATTATGCCAATCTGCCAACAAATATGGCTGCTGATACTAAAAATAGAAAAACCTTTTATACTTCCTTTAAATACCATTTAAAATAATTTGACCAAATTTGATCAACAGTGTCTTAGCTTGAACACCTTTCATATTTTTACAAAAGATGCCATTCCACCATCAAATATGGATGCCATTACCAAAGGTAGAAAAATATTTACACAACTTTATGAGAAAAAAAATGCTGATCAGAGCTTGACCAAATTTGACACAAAGCATCCTGGCATTAGTTCCTTTTTAATGTGGAAGAAATGATGTTGATGTGCATTCATATATGGATGAAGATACAAATGCTTGAGAAACCTGATAACAGTTGTTTTCATATCAAACGAAATTAACAGCATTGGAGAGATTTCAATAGAAAGCATCCTGTACTGGCCCAGATTTCTTGACCAACTGCTTGCGCATTTGGCTAATAGGCTGATGTTTGTCAAGTGATTGATCACAAACCCACTTTTGCTTCTTGTTTTTCTTTAGTCTGTAAAAATTATAATTATGCTTTTCCTTTAATTTTTGTATAAAGACCTTTACATTCTAATGAAGATTTTGGAAATAATTGTTCTTATGAATTAGCTGCATGTTATAATTAAAATTTGTATCAGTAATAGAGGATATTTGCTTGTATCAAGAGAATAACAGATATATTTCATCGAGTGGGTGAAAAACTCAGTATTTTCACAAGTGGTGGAGCCACGAGTGAAATACTTGAGTTTTTCACCCACTCGATGAAATATATTTCTTATTCACTCAGAGCAAGCAAATTTTCTTTTTATTATATGCTCAAACATATTGGCTAGCAATATGTATAACAGACTGAAGTGGCAGATTTCTTATGGTATAACACGTGATAATGTCAGCTGTTTACCTTTTATATTCTGCTGTGTTTTGTCTATATTTGCATTGACAATATCAGAAGTAACATAATTCTCTTTACTAATTCAAGGCAAAAAAGCACATAAACAAAAAAATGAAAGCAAAATAAAAAAAGCAATAATTTGGAATTTGAACCTTGTACTCGTGCATGACAGGTGGCCATACTTACCACTAGACCAAGCAAGTGACAAAATGGCAGATCAAATTTCTTGGTCATAATGTTATCCAGGTCTATGGAGTGCAATGAAACAATATTTTTCATAATTCACTCCAGTGAATTATTAAAATTGTTTCTATTGGAAAATCTACTAATTCACGGGCTAGCATAAAATAATTATTTATATACCCCAAAAATAATATATATTCCCCAAAAATAATTTTTACAATGTGCATGGAAAATGACAGAGTACCATTGACACTGGCATGAATTTCTATCCAGACAGATGTTTCACATCAACCAGCTAATAGGTCTCTCTTTGTTTTCTGCCTTTATTTGCTTTTCTTATAATGTCTTTTGCTCATGTATTGAATTAATATTAAGATGGCCTTAGTGTCATATGGTGTTTGAAAATAAAACCTGCCCCATCTCATTTTAATGTTTGTTGTAAAAGAAAAAAATTTGCATATTTCTCCCACAACTGTCACTTAATGCCTAGGAATCAAGAAAAAGTTGAACAAAGAAGGGTTTGTGTTGAAGATTTTACTACAGGTAAGATGAGACAGTTGTCAATTAAATATTTTTAAATAGAGATCAGCTGCCTGAAGTAAAAACATGCTTTTTGTGTCATCTATCACTAAGCCCCTCTTGTGGGCTTGGGCATGTAAAAAAGGCCTGTTGCCCCCTTCTGTGGGCTTGGGGATGTAAAAAAAAAGGCCTGATGACCCCTCCAGTGAGCTTGGGGATGTACTATAGGCCTGATGGTCCCTCTGGTGGGCTTAGAGATGTAAAATAGGCTGATGTCCCCTCCTGTATGTCCTAAGAAGTGACTAATGGAGGCAACTCTTTTTACCCAGAGAGGTGTCACATTATAATGTTCCAGCTGGAAAAGCTTTGGACTTTTGAAAAGAGTGTGGTTTGTAACTGACAATTTTTATTTTAAGGATTTTGCCTTTTTTGCCTTTGTCTTGTATGCCTTTTTGGGATACCTAAATTTGCTCATCATTTTGCATTGTACTGATGTGCTGTTAAACGCTATGCATACATCCATATCATGTTGGTGGTGTGGGAAGATGAACTGATGCCTCAAACTGTGAAATAGAATGATTTAAATGAAACTGAATCATTGATTTAGTTATATCAGTAGATTAATATACTTTACTGTAATACTACTACTACTACTACTAATAATAATAATAATACAACTACTACCACTACTACTACTACTACTAATAATAATAATGATACTACTAGTGCTACTACTACTACTACTACTACTAATAATAATAATAATAATAATAATAATAATAATAATAATAATAATACAGTGAAACCTCTCAAGGTCGAAATTCCTTGGGATGAAATGACAGTTTTGATTTTTATGGGTTTTAAGTTTACTGATGTTTACTTTTTTCACCTAAGAATATGTGATCGGGTGTTGTTTCACAAACAAGTGACTGTTTATAAGCTTTGACATAACATCAATGAAAAGTCAATTTAAAAAAAATAATATTTGTGATAATCTAAGGATTTCATTTCATCACTGTGTATTCATATCATGGATTTTATATTACTACAGATGGCTCTAGGGTGTTTAAAGACTACTGTATGTACTTGCATAAAAGCCCATACCAACTGCAAACTGCATAGACCCAGATCTACCGTTGCATAATGCACCGGCAGATCTGGGTCTATGCAGTTTGCAAGTACTAATCATTAGAACAAACAACATAGACCCTGTTCTGCCGGCACATTATGCAATGGCAGATCAGGGTCTATGTTGTTTGCAATCGGACCTGCCTTATACCCGAGTATATACGGTACTTGCTAGTTACATGCTCTGATTGGGTTTCAGTTTTTGGGGTTCATTTTAGTGTAATATTGACTTTGAGAATGAAAATTTAATTTAGTGTTCAGAGTGGAGGGGTTTCAGTTGACTGAGTTACTGTTTTATTGAAATTAAAGAAAGAAAAAAATGGGACCAGAAACGTGATTTAGTTTAAAGGGAATTTTGGTTTACTGAGGTTTTGGTCAAAAGAGGTTTTAGTTTTTAGTCATCAAACAAAGAGGATAGAAATTGCATCACTTACATACAGCACTCCCTCACTGTAAATCCCTTCATTATAACACCATTCCTGTTATAAAGCAAGTATGGTTATGGATCCCATTTCATTCAGTGCTAGTAAAATTATATATATGATGTACTTCATTATAAGGCAGTCTCACTATTAGGAAGTATAATCTATGGCTTCCATGTACAGTGTTATAATGAGGGGTAATGTATCAAAAGTAAATACTCTATGGCTTCCATGTACAGTGTTATAATGAGGCACAATGCATCAAAGGTAAATACTCTATGGCTTTCATGTACATTGTTATAATGAGGGGTAATGTATTGAAAGTAAACTTGACTAATAATAAAATCTTAAAATTGGAGCTGTACCTGTAAATAAAAGCTAATAAATTTTAAAAATTTATTTGAGCGTACATCATCAGATTTATAGATGAAAACCTATTCTTTTTTATTGTCTAATTCATCTCTACTTTGTTTTCTATTTTTTTCTGCCATTTAAGATAGCTACAGTAGCTCAGTGGTTAGCATGTGTGATTTGCAATCAGAAGGGTGCAGGTTCAAATCCTGCCATCAGATCAGTCTGCATTTGCTTTTGTGGCATATCTATTGGCAAGGCATTTTACTCTGCTTGCCTCGGCATGGAATAACCTTAAATCTGTTGCCATCAGATCAGTCTGCATTTTCTTTTGTGGCATATCCATTGGCAAGGAATTTTACTCTGCTTGCCTCGGCATGGAATAACCTTAAATGTGTTGCCATCAGATCAGTCTGCATTTGCTTTTGTGGCATATCCATTGGCAAGGCATTTTACTCTGCTTGCCTCGGCATGGAATAACCTTAAATGTGTTGCCATCAGATCAGTCTGCATTTGCTTTTGTGGGATATCCATTGACAAGGCATTTTTCTCTATTTGCCTCAGCATGGTACAACCTTTAATGTGTTGATGTGCTTTTGAATGCCAAAATCCTAAACCAAACCTTTTCTGTCATAGTTTTTTTTGTTAGATTAATTTTTTTACTTGTTTCATTTTTTTTCACCTCAACTTTTTATACCTGCTCCTCTATAGAGGATCTGCCATAAACTATGGCCACCATTACTAAAAATAGAAAAAACTTTTAAAATTCTCAAGAACAGCCCAATAGGACTTGACCAAATTTGAATGAAAGCATCCTGACATGAAGCTCTTGAACATTTTTTTCAAATGGTGCTCTGATTTTCTATCAAATGTGACTGCCATTGCTACAAACAGACAAACTTTAAATGACATCTTTTGAAAAAACCCTCAACAGAATTTGACCAAATTTAAAAGAAAGAATCCTAGCCTAGATGATTTTCAATTGTATGCAAATGATGCTGGTTTGCAATCAAATATGGCTGACATTACTAAAAATGGAACAACCTTGAACTTCTAAAATGTCACTCAACAAAAATTGACCAAATCTAACAAAAAGCATCCGGGTATGAATGTTTTTCATATTTGTTTAAATGATGTTGATCTGCAAATACATGTATGGCCACCATTACTAAAAATAGACAAACCTATTAAGAAATCTTTGTACTCAGTTTTTTGTAAGAATTATTGCCCTTTTTGACTTGTAGCTGGATTTAATGTAAGATGGAATCTTGTGAACACAGGATTGCTGTAAAACTTATTACATATAATGGTCATCATGTAAAGATGTACATGTACATATTGATAAATCTTTGTGCAACAATGATTTTTGTAAGAGTTGTTGCCCTTTCTCACAGACAGATCATCTCCATTATGGGGTATATTGGAGATACGGGGGAGGCATGGGGTATATTTACATCAGAAAATTGCTCTTCATTTCTCTTGTTATCTCCCCAGTTCTGCCATAGTACATGATTTTGCACCAGCTCTTTACAAAATCTTAGGGTCTGACAATTATTTTGTGCCTGGAACTTTGGGGCTGCCATAAATACAATTCAGATTGCCCAGTAGGTTACTTCATGTTATGGTAGATTATGTGTTAAATTATAACTATATAAATATTTCACAAGGAGAATAATTTTTTTCTAAAGCCATCATAAGGAAAACAGAACATCTTAAGCTAAATTTAATAGTGCCTCCTGTTGCTGTGCCATAAAACACCATACTAAGCCTCCTGTGGGCTGCTGAATTTATGCTAGGCTACATGTACCAGGTTCTTTTCCTAGTAGCCCTGTGGGCTACCATCTGACTTTGAAATTTGTCAGACCCCTGAATCTTCACTCAAAGTTGAAGTGGCTACTGGTATAACTAAATTTAATTATCACCCACCAGTAGTTGCCTGCCTGTTTATTTTTTCAACCAGACCCATGCAGGAGGCTTTGTTGATTTTAGATAGATAGGGATGTGGTGTACTATTTCTGGAATACATCAAAGTACCAATTTTCCTCTAGACCTCAAATTTTGTACTGAACAACTTTATGCTATGCTTGGAACTGCATGTCCAGTATAGGTTATTTCAGCAAGGTAATGTATTAAATGTTGCAGTGGGAGCAAATCATGACTTTTAGCTCTGCTGGTCATGGACCCCCGAAGAGTTTATGGGGTGAATTTTCATCTGTCATCCGTCCATTCATTAGCACAAGTTTGTTATCACTACTCCTCCTAAACTACTTGGAGACTTCACACACATTCATCCCATGATCTAGTTGGTCCTAAATGAAATTGGTGCCACTTGGATATCTGGATATCCAATATGGCCACCACAGCAGCCATCATGACATTAATTGTTATTGCTACTTCTACTGAATGGATGGTCATATCAACATGGGGTTTTCACTGAAAGACTTCTTATGATGTCTAGTTGGTCCTAAATGATCCACCATGGCAGCCATCTTGAAAATCTTGTTATTGCTACTCCTCTTGAACGGAGAGTCATATAGACATGATGTTTTCACCAGAATACTTCTTATGATGTCTAATTGGTCGACCAAATGAAAATTGTAGCACTTGCACATCCAATATGGCTGCCACTGCTGCCATCTTGAGAATCTTGCTATTGCTACTCTGCCTGAATGTATGGTTGTATCACCATTGAGTTTTAACTAAAAGATTTTATGATGTCTAGTTGCTCCTAAATGAAAATGGGGTTTTCACCAATAGACTTCTTTTGATAGCGAGTTAGTCCTAAATGAAAATGGTGCCAATCATACATCTAATATCACTGCCATGATGGCTGTCAGTGTCTTAGACTAAAAGAAGAAAAACGGTTTCTGCACAAAAATTTCAGTTCTCGACCATGTACCTTCACCAAAGTTTGTGGATGACTTATTCCTATTGATTTTGGGGTCCAAAGGTCAAGATATCTGCTGCATAATACGTTTACTTCTTGACAATGTACCTGGATGAAAATGTGTGAATGGCTTGCCTTTAAGGTATGGAAGCAGACTATTCATTTTGGGGTCAAAAAATTAAAGGCCAGGGTCATTATGGCTCCAAGAAAAATGGGTTTTGGAAAATAGCTTTTATTCTAGACTCAGTTCCTTGACCAAATCTTGTGGATGGCTTGCACTTGGGGTAATAAAGAAACCTTTAGATTCTGGGGTCTAAAGGTAAAAGGACATCGCCATGATAAGAAAATGTTTTCTCTACCGTAAGTTTAATTAGTTTAAGACCACATACCCTGACCACTGAGTCCCATTGGTAAACTATTCCCAGAGTCAACCATACCCTGCTAGTGTGTGCAGTCCATTGTATTCTCATTCTCCCATGACAAGACCTGGAGGCTTCCTGTAGAACTTTTTCTAAAAGTATGGGGTGGGCAAAAATACAGCAAAAATTTTGGGCAAGTAACATATAAAATTTTATTTGCCCAGCATAACTTTTCACTTGCTGTGGTCTTTTGACAAGGGATTTTGTAGCCCTGTACCATGATTTGATGAAGAAATTTGATAATAATATATGGTGTGCATATCTACAGGGGGAGTTCTATCTAGTTTATGCTATATATATCTCTTAATGGTATTTACGATGACCCTTATGTTTGAAAAGCTTGAGTTATAAAATTTTATGAAGAACTTTGCTGTTTAATTAATTTACAGATGTCTCTAAGAAATTTAGTTTGGTTACCTTTGGGTTAATCTTACTATATTCTGAAGAGATTATCAGAATTAAATCTCCAAGTCCAGCTTTAAGTGCCCCAAGATCTCCTGTCCACTTCACATTCCTTTTTGTCAAGGGTAATATTGATGGTTGGGCCCTTCATGTGACTTGTATTACTCAGGATCTGTTTGTTTTATCAGACAAAGGAATGCCAGTATTGACAGGTTCAGAACTGGGGATAAACAGGCAGCACTCTCCCTGATTAGAACTTGTTTACTGCAGAAATGGAAACTTAAAGTTAAGAGCTGAGTTGGTGGACCCATGTGTGGGTTGGTGGACCATAATGTGTCGGTTGGTGGACCATAATGTGTCGGTTGGTGGTAATCAGATTAAGATGAAGACCCCAACCCATTCTGTTATTGATCTTTTTCATATGATGTCATTGGCAGTCATATTGGTTGGCTACTTGGCAGTCATATTGGTTGGCTACTGACTATTATATTACCATTGATTACATATGGTGAACAGTAGCAGAAATAATTATTTGAATCTCAAGAAAATATAACAGTACATTAAAAAGAGAGCATAAAACAGGCTTTCTGTCAGATGCTATATTGGTTATTTGTGTGCAGATTTTGCCCTAATATGAATTGTCAAAAACAATTAATTTTAGCTGACCATACAGGAATACTGGCAGTTTGATCATTTTCATAAAAATTTACCTGAAGTCCAACCTTCAGGTAAATTTTGCTGAAAATCATCTCCTTGTTACCTCTGTGGTAAGGGTTCATTTGTCACCTGTAATTTCAAGTATATACTCTTTTTTGGTTTTACTAAGATAGGGTCCTGGCTAGTTCACTCATTAAATCACTTTACTTTGTGCTGCAGTTGATTTGGGTTCAATTAATGCAGTCTGCAAATTAAAGGGTTCACTGTCCTTCAGTACACAAATGATGCTTTCCCTTTATTTACTATGCCTCAAAGACCAGCTTGCCAGATGAAACCATTCAGGCCATAGAGAATATAGTTTACCATCTTGCTATAGTGGCCATCTGTGTATAAATAAAGCCAAGTTTCAGAGGTTTACATTTCATTGAATATATAGGAGCCATGGTAGCTCAGTTGGTAGAGCATCTGACTTGTAATCCAAGGTTGCAAGTTTGCTACCTGCCCAAGTCAGCTCTGGTAGGCTACCTTGGTGCATCCTTGGGAAAGGCACTAAGCTCCCATTTCCTCAGCATGATATAGCCAGTAATGTGATAAAAGTGCCATTAAAACTCACAAAAATATAATTGCATATTTTCCTGTATATAAAAACCACCTACTCAGAAAGACCAAGTTTCTACCTGGTTACCTGAGGGTCAGTATAATACACAGTGTTAAAGGAAAATGAATTGTGTGTGACAAACTAGATTTATTCAATGCAAAATGAGTAGAAAATTTAGTATTTACCTAATTTTTGCTTTTTATCATTTTACTTTTCACATTCTTTTCTGCAATCAATGATTTTCCAATGCATAGGATGTTGCCATGTTTTTGTAAGCTCTTCACGTGAGAAAGCATCAGTAGTCCACATGTTGATTAGTCCATTCAGTTATGCGAGAAGCTGACTGATGAAAGTCACTCAAAGTTTTGATAGATGTTAACAAGTTTGGATTTAATTTTAATCTAATATGATTTCATATTAAAAAGTCTCAGCTATATCTCAGAGTATCTTGATACAATATTGTGTTTATGTAACAAATCAGTAAGCTATCATGCCCTGGTGACAAACTGCAGATTTGTATGAGTACCGTCTGTACTTGTGTATAAGCCGAGTTCAAATGCAAATGCTTAGCTACTGCATAATATTGCCAATAATTTGAGAGTTTAATAATGATGGCAAAGTCAGATATTTGTCACATGTAAGAAGACAACATATTATCCCTGTGCAACAAAGTTGTGGGGGTAGGTGGGTGGCTGGGATATATCGTTTTGCCCACTCGTTGAGTAGCTCAGCCATAACAAAACTGGGTCACTGTGAGCTAATTTACATGCAGCTGTTTATTTGCTACATCCTCAGTATTTTGGACTATTTCCCCATCACTCATAAAAATTAATATTCAGATACATCTGGACAAAAGTAACTCGACCATACCCAAACCAGGTTAGTGTGGCCTAATTTGCACACTCTAGTTACTTTTGTATTTTCAGCTATTTGTTCTTTACACTCTCAGTATCATGGACCCTATAGGATGTAGAATAGGCCCAGTGAGCCCTCCAGAAAAGGAGAATGGAGGCAACCTTTTTGCCCTGGTATGTGTCCTGTGAAGAGTTTCCAGATGAGATTTTTAAACTTTTAAAAGAGTTCGGTTTATAAAAAAAATAGACAATGTTTTAAGGATTGTACCCTATTATGCCCTTTTTTTTTTGGTATGGTATGCCTTTTGGGGGGAATACATTGGCAGCCACAAGGGGGTTTGGGGGGGCAATTGCCCCCAGGCACCGGGGCGCCATCGGAGGTGTTTGGAGGTTGGCAGCTGACATAAAAGCTGTTCTCTGTGGCAAAGTAGGGGCACCACTAAAGAACATTGCCCCCAGGTGTCTCAAACCCTCACACTGCCACTGGACTGATATCTAAACTTCATTGGCACTATATAGTCAGGAATGTGCTGATATGCTATTAAACCCTATATATACATGCATATATACATTCATACATACATACATACATACATACATACATACATACATACATACATACATACATACATACATACATACATACATACATACATACATTCACACTATTTCACATTCACTCATGACAATTGTTATGTGGGTACATCTCGATAAAAAGAACTTAAACATACTGAAACTAGGGCAATGTCACCAAATTTTCATGCTTGAGTTACTTTTGTATTTTCAGCTTTCCATTGGTTACTCTTTGTATCTTGTATCCTATTTCACCAACACTCATGAGAATTAGTATGTGTTTGCATCTCAAAGAAGGTAACTTAACCACACCAAAAAATAGGCCAGGGTGACTCATTGTCATGCTCAAATTTTCATGTTTGAGTGAATTTTAATATTTCAGTAATTTGTTCATTTCACCCTTAATATCTTGGACCATATTTTGGTATGTAGATGTGTCTTAACAAGAGTAACTCAACTATACCAAAACTAGGTCGATGTGACCATATATTTACACTTGATTTTCTTTTTGTAGCACTCTGTTTATTACATCCTTAATATCTTAGACCTTATTTCACTTGCAATTATAAACATTGCAATATAACTGCATATGAAGGTGAGTAATCCTGCCATATTAAAACTAGGTCACTGTGACCTCGATTTTATGTATAAATGACTTTTGTGTTTTCAGCTATTAATTGGTTACACCCGTAATATATTGGATGCTATTTCATCACCATTCATGAAAATTGGCAAGTGGAGGCATCTCCAGAAGGGCAACTGAACCATTCCAAAAGTATTTCATCGTGACCTAATGTTAAGGCTTGAGTGACTGATATTTTTGGCTTTAGAAGCTTCCCAATAAGGTGACCATTTTACCTGGATGATGGACAACCTCTCAGTTTATCCTACATGTGGCCACCAAAATTTGCAATTTTTAACAAGGCACACTGAGGCCAAATCAACTTATAAATTACAAGTATAGATACTGACAGAAAGATGGGTTTGCATTCTTTTTATTTATGTATATTTTGTAACAGTTTCTTGAGATTTAAAGAAATTATTTCAACTTCCAAACACCATATAAAATCAGTAGTAAATCTGTCAGCATACCACAAAATATGGCTGCTGATGACGTCATTTGGATATATTCATACCAGTCTGTATATTGTAAGCTACTCCAAATGTGCTCATGTTGACCAAGGGGACTTGTGTTTACGAGTAAACACCTTGTTTATTTTTTTCCTGAAACATTGGTTGAAATTGTTTGAAATTTTATTTAGTAATAACTTACTGCTGAGATTCTTAAATTGAAAAGAGCACTTGCAGTCGCTAACAGCAGGAAATTGGGACAGGACTAATACTTATTTCTTATGCATGGTCATTCCTGGAATATGACTGTGTGATTGTAAATCTGGATTTAATCAAAAGAAGGCCTAATGGACAGCCCTTTGTTTAAAGTCAAGTGGATTTTAATTGCTGGGTATGGGTTTTCCATGAACATTGCAGATGGACAATCTCAGATTAATATAGAGGGTCCATTTCTCTTAGGAATAACAATTATTCTTGAATTAGAGCTCTGCAGGAAAACAGCTGGGAAGTGACCAATCCAATGAGAAAATGAAATTTATGGCTTACACCTCATAAAATGTTCTTGCTAGGACATTAATTGTTGGTAGTAAAAGTTTGTACTGGACACGTGATTGTCCAGCTGACACACTTCACAGTTCTTAGTATAAGAGCAATTTTGAAATTTGGACAGGGTTAATGATCACCATATATACTCGCGTATAAGCTGGGTCCAGATGCAAACAACATAGACCCTGATCTGCCATCACATTATGCTCCAGCAGATCAGGGTCTATGTTGTTTGTTCTACTGATTAGTCCTTACAAACTGCATAGACCTTGATCTGCTGGTGCACTATGTGATGGCAGATCTGGGTCTATGCAATTTGCAGTTGGTACGAGCTTATATGTGAGTATATACAGTACTGCCTGGTTTTAATGTGGTCCATTAATTTCCTGAATTATTTGAAGTTATGGGCGACTGTTACTTTGTGCATGCTTTATTCATTAAGTCTAAAGTCATATGTGTTGTTTGAAAGTTCTATTTATTCTTTTTGCAATATTGTCTCTTTAGAAATGAAGAAATAATGGGTTTGGCTTGACATCAGATGCTTTCTTTAAAGGTCAGTTATGGAGAGAATTTTCTAAATGGAAATTTTTAATGTTTTTTTGTTGAATATTATGTGTAGATTCAAAATCTGTTTCTCTGGTAAAATTTAATACAACCAAAATTTCCAAACTTTACCATTAAAACTTTACCATTACAATTAATGAAGAAATAGATTGCCCAAAATTACTGACTATGTTACCTTCCTTGACTAAGGCTAAGTTTGCTGTTACGTGTGAAATCATTCTTGAACGAGTCGACCAGCCAGTAATGTTGTAGTGGATCTAATGTAGAAGTGTATGGATTGCATGGTCATTTCAAGTGAAAATGATGGATTGAATACATTATAAAGATATAGTCAGTCACAAATTGTGATGAAACAGAACAGTGTGGTTATATAATTTCTAAATTAAGAAAGAAGTAGAATATTGGAATCAACCGATTTTACTGTGTTAAACCAGGATTTGCAAATAGCTTTCCAAGTAGTATCTTAGTGTTAAACCAGGATTTGCAAATAGCTTTCCAAGTAGTATCTTAGTGTTAAACCAGGATTTGCAAATAGCTTTCCAAGTAGTATCTTAGTGTTAAACCAGGATTTGCAAATAGCTTTCCAAGTAGTATCTTAGTGTTAAACCAGGATTTGCAAATAGCTTTCCAAGTAGTATCTTAGTGTTAAACCAGGATTTGCAAATAGCTTTCCAAGTAGTATCTTAGTGTTAAACCAGGATTTGCAAATAGCTTTCCAAGTAGTATCTTAGTGTTAAACCAGGATTTGCAAATAGCTTTCCAAGTAGTATCTTAGTGTTAAACCAGGATTTGCAAATAGCTTTCCAAGTAGTATCTTAGTGTTAAACCAGGATTTGCAAATAGCTTTCCAAGTAGTATCTTAGTGTTAAACCAGGATTTGCAAATAGCTTTCCAAGTAGTATCTTAGTGTTAAACCAGGATTGGCAAATAGCTTTCCAAGTAGTATCTTAGTGTTAAACCAGGATTTGCAAATAGCTTTCCAAGTAGTATCTTATTCTCTTTCAATTTTTGTGCAAGAATATTACAAGCAATTAAATCCTCAGAAATTCTTCCAAATGCAGAAAAAAAGGATTTAGATATTTAGACATATCATTTATGTAATATTGGGGAGGATTTAGATATTTAGACATATCATTTATGTAATATTGGGGAGGATTTAGATATTTAGACATATCATTTATGTAATATTGGGGAGGATTTAGATATTTAGACATATCATTTATGTAATATTGGGGAGGAAATGAAAGAGAGAGAGAGAGAAGAAGAAGAAGAAGAAGTTTCCTTTCATAGGGTACAGAAATGCAAATACACATCTTCATTAAAGATTTGTTTTATAGATGTATGATAGAAATAAGAACATCAAAGATCAAGTAGTACATGTATATAGAAAAGTATTATGTTAGGAGATAAGGGGTCACATGTATATAGAAAAGTATTATGTTAGGAGATAAAGGGTCACATGTATATAGAAAAGTATTATGTTAGGAGATAAGGGGTCACATGTATATAGAAAAGTATTATGTTAGGAGATAAGGGGTCACATGTATATAGAAAAGTATTATGTTAGGAGATAAAGGGTCACATGTATATAGAAAAGTATTATGTTAGGAGATAAGGGGTCACATGTATGTAGAAAAGTATTATGTTAGGAGATAACGGGTCACATGTATATAGAAAAGTATTATGTTAGGAGATAAGGGGTCACATGTATATAGAAAAATATTATGTTAGGAGATAAGGGGTCACATGTATATAGAAAAGTATTATGTTAGGAGATAAGGGGTCACATGTATGTAGAAAAGTATTATGTTAGGAGATAAGGGGTCACATGTATATAGAAAAGTATTATGTTAGGAGATAAGGGGTCACATGTATATAGAAAAGTATTATGTTAGGAGATAAAGGGTCACATGTATATAGAAAAGTATTATGTTAGGAGATAAGGGGTCACATGTAAAGGAGGCTCTCTGATTTCATAGAACTGCAGCTTATATTCGAAGTTATTTTTAATAAATTTTGACTAAAAATATTGATATGGTGTATTTAATTCCTCCATGTGGTTTATTTAACATAAAAGTTAGAAAATATGCCGAGATCATGCATCTGCATTTGAATGCACAATATTTTTCATAATTCTTTGAATAATTGTAATTATTTTTCTTTTTTTCCCTTTGATCTCTTGATCTATTGATTGTATTGACTGTAGTCATTTAAATTTCTTAAATTTCCACAGTTATTAGTTCTTAACACCAGAAAGAAACTACTTATGTATTCATGCACTTTTCTTGTGTGACAAATTAGCAAACAATGGTTAAGATATAAATCTGTTATTTATTTCTTGAAATTCATTATTATTTCTTTCAAAATTTGTAATTATAAGAATTGAACTCCATGTTTTATAGGACTCATAAAGTCATTGCCATTCATGCAGTGTGTAATTGGTATTCAAGCTTCAGGACTTCCTTCCATGAATCCCGTAAAATATGAAATTAAATTCTTTAAAAAAAAAATCTAGTCTTTATGTCAAATGACTTGTGCTTGGTAATAAAGTACTGTAACTCCCGTATTACTCCTGCTACAGTAGTGTCTTTATATGCATGATTGAAAGTGATAACTATTATCAATACTTACCGTCTATACTCACGTATAAGCTTAGTCCAAATGCAAACAACATAGATCCTGATCTGCTGTCACATAATGCACCGGCAGATCAGGGTCTATGTTGTTTGTTCTACTGATTAGTCCCTATAACTGCATAGACCCCGATCTGCTGGCACATTATGTGATGGCAGATCTGGGTCTATGCAGTTTGCAGTTGGTATTTGATTATACATGAGTATATACGGTAAGGCATATTGGAAAACAAAGTCTAGTGACAAAATTGGAGGCAATTTGACGTGTAGCTTCATGTAAGTGTGGATTTGATATCTCTATTTGAAATACCGTATAATACTCTCTTATAAATCAAGTCCAACTACAAACAACATAGCTTCTGATCTGCCATCGCATAATGTGCCAGTAGACCAGGCTCTGTTTTGTTTCTTCTATTGATTACTCCTAACAAACTGTTGGACCAGACTTATAAGTGAGTATATACGGTAACGTTCTGTAATGCAGCTTTATTATTTATTGACCCATGAAAGTAATATCCGTACCTATGTACAGACTAAAATTGTACGACCTCTTTATTTTGGAAATATTAATATCAAATCCACTTGTACATGCACTTTTCTTCTGGCAAGTATTAAACCATTTTGAATTAGTTAGACATTTAAAGAGAAGTTGACCTACTTTTGAATCATATTAGAAAAACTTATTTTATTCAATTGGTGTAGTTGTGCCTATGTCCTTTTAAAAACTATAGAAGGGTTACTGTGTTTGAATTCATTGAATTTTGGTGTTGGATTGATAGCAATGTTTGATTGTAATATATTGAGTGTTTGTAATAGTGAATGAAGTTAGCAGAGTATTCAAGTTTAAAATTTGGACAGTATGAGATTGGGGACAATTAAAGTTTTGTCTTCTTTAAAAACATTCAAGCAGTTTGAGTAAATTGAAACTAGTGATGTCTTTGATAGTCTTCTTTATAGCTTGGTGTATTTAGGGGACACTAGCTCGAAGGCATTTGATTTAAACTGCCACTTAAAATAAAATTTCTTCGAAATTGAGATTTGAAAGAATGCAATGTTTATAACTGTTTACTCAGATTTGAATACAGCCTTATTTAACTTGCACCATTTTCAACTTGGTATTAGTAGTGCTATGTACAAAACCATTATAATTATGTACCCTGAGAAGTAAATAACTTTTTTGTTGGTTTTTAACGGCACTTTCAACATAGTATTGGTTATATCATGCCAAGGAAATGGGAGCTAAGTGCATTTCCCAAGGACAATCAGAGGCAGCTGACCTGGGCAGGTATTGAACTAGCAACCCATAGATTATGAGTGTTACGCTCTACCAAATGAGCTACGGTACCTCCATGAGAAGTAAATAAGGCAATTTGTAATCATTATTGCTGATTATACATGATGTAATCATTGATGGTGATTGTATATGATGTAGTCATTGCTGTTGAGTATACATCATGTAATCATCGTTGATTACAAATGATATAGTCATTGTTGAAGATTACACATGATATAGTCATTGTTGATGATTATACATGATATAGTCATTGTTGATGATTACACATGATGTAGTCATTGTTGATGATTACACATGATAGAGTCATTGCTGATGATTACACATGATATAGTCATTGTTGACGATTACACATGATGTAGTCATTATTGATGATTACACCTGATGTAGTCATTGTTGATGATTACACCTGATGTAGTCATTGTTGATGATTACACATGATATAGTCATTGTTGATGATCACACATGATATAGTCATTGTTGATGATTACACATGATATAGTCATTGTTGATGATTACACATGATGTAGTCATTGCTGATGATTACACATGATATAGTCATTGTTGATGATTACACATGATGTAGTCATTGTTGATGATTACACCTGATGTAGTCATTGTTGATGATTACACATGATGTAGTCATTGTTGATGATTACACATGATGTAGTCATTGTTGATGATTACACATGATAAAGTCATTGTTTATGATCACACATGATATAGTCATTGTTGATGATTACACATGATATAGTCATTGTTGATGATTACACATGATATAGTCATTGTTGATGATTACACATGATGTAGTCATTGTTGATGATTACACATGATGTAGTCATTGTTGTCAATCATACATGATGTTGTCATTGTTCTTGATCATACATGATGTAGTCACTGTTGTTGATTATACATGCTGTAGTTATTGTTGTTGATTATGATGTAGTCTTCATTGCTGGTTATACTTGATGTTGTCATTGTTTCGGATTATACATGATGTAATCATTGTTGGTGATTAAACATGATGGTTCACATATAAATCCTAATTGTACAACTGTCTGAAAATTTTGACTTTATTGTGACAGACTATTAAATGAAATTACTGGTCATACTTAAATTACAATTTTCCTTCACTCTAATGACCCTCAGTATACTGCCCCAATTATAACATGGCTATCATAATGGATCACATTGAAGTGGATAAACTTTGTTTTACTGTTGCTGTTTAATTGCTAATCACTTGACTTTGGCTGTAGGCTGTTAAGAAGCAATTACAATTTGGTTTAACAACATTAAATACCTATCAGTATTATGATGTAGATTTGTTGGAAAATACCTCAGTATAATGTTATCTGGTTTTGTAGACTTGTTGGAAAATACCTCAGTATAATGTTATCTGGTTTTGTAGACTTGTTTGAAAATACCTCAGTATAATGTTATCTGGTTTTCTAGACTTGTTGGAAAATACCTCAGTATAATGTTATCTGGTTTTGTAGACTTGTTGGAAAATACCTCAGTATAATGTTATCTGGTTTTCAATGACACTTTCAGTACTTTATTTGGCTATATCATGTCAAGTAAATGGGAACTAAGTGCCTTTCACATGGACACACCAAGCCATCCAATCTGGGCTGGCCTGGGTGGGTATTGAACCCACAACCCTTGGATTATGAGTCATATACTCTACCAACTGAGCTACTGTGGCTCCCACCTCAGTATGAGGTACATTATATTGTGGGTTGCTTGTGTGGCTCCCATTAATAGGGTTAAATAGAGTGAACACTCTAATCATCTTGAACTTCCTTAAAGCACTGATTAGTGGCTCTTTCTCAGTATTATACTGTAAACCAAGAAAGTGCTTCATTAGTGATTTGCATTCAGGTGTTATGAAAGTCAAGGTAAAGTGTAATTTTAAATTCTTCTTGTGATTAAAATTTGCAAATGGACAGCATCAGTATAGTCAGTGTACCTTAAAATTAGGTTCAATTATTCCTGAGTAAATTACCCTTGCCAAAATGCCAAGCTTGCAGCTCACAGTTGTGTGAATTACCTTGTGGCAATATTGTTTTTATCCATGTGAATTTGTTCTCTGTCATAATGTCGGTGGCAAGGTTGCAGCAAACAGTTATGACAAACATCTGGCTCAGTTGTGGCAAGGCTGAAGCACACTTGTGGCATAGTTCTGGCACACAAATGGTATAATGGCTGCAGTAGCAAGCATACAGTTCTGGCACAAAAATGGTATGGCTGCAGTGGCAAGCATACAGTTATGGCACACAAGTGGTATGGCTGCAGTGGCAAGCATACAGTTCTGGCACACAAGTGGTATAGCTGCAGTGGCAAGCATACAGTTCTGGCACACAAGTGATATGACTGCAGTGGCTAGCATACAGTTCTGGCACACAAGTGGTATAACTGCAGTGGCGAGCATACAGTTCTGGCACACAAGTGGTATGACTGCAGTGGCTAGCATACAGTTCTGGCACACAAGTGGTATGGTTGCAGTGGCTCATAGGGTTAAAGTTGACCCTTAATTGTTCCAGAGCATGGGGTAACATTGAGTACTCTCCTTGCATGTAATGCCAGTCAGTTGCAGGTTAACTCCCTATGAATGGTAGCTGATATCCATGTACAGACCCTGAAATAGGTAATGTACTGTTCAAATGAAATAGAAATGCAGAGTGAATGGAAAACAAATGGAAAATGAATGCATTTTGAAGTAAATGGAGAGGAAATGCAGAACACAGAACAATGATTGATAAACTAAATAGGAATGAAATTCAAATGCATTTAATGAATGAATTTTAGAATTGAAATTGAATGCAAAGGCATTTAATGAATGGATCTGAGAATTGGTTGCTTTCAAGCCATTGCTGAATTCCCACACTTTAAAACCCTTTTGGATGATATTCCAGGAGTCTCACATACAATTTTTCACTCTTATAAGCCCTGTAGAGTAATTAATTTGTCATGGTAGTAGGCATAAACAACTGCTATTTAATCATGTCATTGTATCTGTACAGTTTTTATTTTAATGAAACAAAATAAGAGACCTTTTCTTTACAAACAGTATTTTTACATTTTGTTGCAGTTGCAGTTATATTTTTATTTATCATAAATCGATTATGTCTTTTGCATTTTATCCTTTTGCTATTTTACTAAAGCATGCTTTTATTAGGATAAAATGCATAAGCAATAGTTCTCTCCCTTGAAAACTCTCTGAAATGGAAAACCTGAGTTTGATAAACAATTAATTCCAAATTCATTTCAAATGCAAATGGAATGCAAACTTAATGCAGATTGGGTAAAATTACCCGTTTCAGGGTCTGTATAACTAGGATGACAGGAGCAAGTGAGGGTCAAGGGCACAACAGCAATGGTAGGGCAGGACTTGAACTTGGAACTATCAAGGCCTTAACCCCCCAGATTATCACTGTTTTATAGTTGCCACATCCAATGAAAAATTCCTTGTTATGATGTGCTGATGGGAGTTACCTGTGTATAACATGATTGCTTCACAGGAAATGCAGTTGGCTCAGCGGTTAAGGTATCAGGAGCCATTGTGATACAGTGGTTAAGGCATTGGGAGATGCAATGGTTCAGTGGTTAAAGCATTGGGAGTTGCAGTGGCTCAGTGATTAAGGCATTGGGAGAAACAGTGGCTTAATGATTAAGGCATTTGGAGCTGCAGTGACAATTGGTTATGGTATCAGGAGCTGCAGTGGTTCAGTGGTTAGGGCATCAGGAGCTGCAGTGGCTCAGTGGTTGGGGCATCAGGAGCAGCAGTGGTTCAGTGGTTAGGGCATCAGGATCTGCAGTGGTTCAGTGGTTAGGGCATCAGGATCTGCAGTGGTTCAGTGGTTAGGGCATCAGGAGCTGCAGTGGCTCAGTGGTTAGGACATCAGGAGCTGCAGTGGTTCAGTGGTTAGGGCATCAGGAGCTGCAGTGGTTCAGTGGTTAGGGCATCAGGAGCTGCAGTGGTTCAGTGGTTAGGGCATCAGGAGCTGCAGTGGTTCAGTGGTTAGGGCATCAGGAGCTGCAGTGGTTCAGTGGTTAGGGCATCAGGAGCTGCAGTGGCTAAGTGGTTAAGGCATCAGGAGCTGCAGTGGCTAAGTGTTTAAGGCATTGGACTCATGGCCAAAAGGGTGTGGGTTCAATTTATCTTACTGAAGATAGGAATTTTTAACGTTTATATTTTTACAACCTTTTTAAGATCTTTGCATTTCTTTTGGAAGACTGCATATTTACGTATATTTGGAAGGTTTTGCTTCCTAAAGTTTATCACAGTGTTTGTTATTTTGGAACTATGTTTGTATTTGGCACTATATAACCAGGATTGTGCTGACCTACAATTAACCCTATTAATATGTATCACCATTGGATCACCCCTGATCATCTAACATGGTGTGTGCCCTTGGGCACGGTACTTTACTCTCTTTGACTCTGCATTATATAACCTTCAAATTGTTGATGTGCCATAAAATACCAAAAACAAATATTAAATCACATGGACCCAGATCTTCTATTGCATAATGTACCTGCAGATCATGGTCTACACTGTTTGCATATAAGTTAAATTCTGGCCTGGAGATCGTAAAACTTTAAGCTCGAGTTTTCACTATCTGTCAATCAGAAACAACCTTTCAAAAGTAATATCATTTGTGATTGGTTGAAACAACCTTTCATAACTAATGTCATTTGTCGATTAGTTGAAACAAAATTTTAAGCTCAAACTCAAGGTGAAATTTTATGATTTCCAGGCCTGATCTGCCAATGCATTGTGCAAGAGCAGTACCAAGATGAAGCTGTATACAATTGGGTGGGAGTTGTACATAGATGAATATGAAGCTGTATACAGTTGGGTGGGAGTTGTACATAGATGAATATGAAGCTGTATACAGTTGGGTGGGAGTTGTACATAGATGAATATGAAGCTGTATACAGTTGGGTGGGAGTTGTACATAGATGAATATGAAGATGTATACAGTTGGGTGGGAGTTGTACATAGATGAATATGAGAAGCTTGTGGTAGTGGTATTGCAGGGAAGTTGAGATGTGTCTTGGCAGTTGTAACAGGCAACTAATTATTTTATGAGCTATGAGCTATGGAACCAGCCTATGTGTAGTGGTATATTAGATGCCATATTTACAAGAATGAAAGTCACTGATTGGCTGAAATTAATTACTGGAAAAAATTAACCTAATTTTTCAGATGAAGCCTATATGTTGGTAAATTGTATGCAAATAGTAGACTTGAACCTAATAACAATTTCATGTTATTGCTGTAGCCACACATGTACTACTGGATGTAAATGGGGTGATCTCACCAGGCCGAATTTTTATAGTGGGTTCCTGCACGGGAATTTTCCTCAAAAACTAGCTGCACAGCATATCATGACTTGTAATCGAAGGGTTGTGGGTTCAATACCTTAGTACATGTATATCCTTGGGAAAGGCACTTAGCTTCCATTTCCTCAGCATGATACAGCCAATCATGTGTTAAAAATGCTGTTAAAAACCGACAAAAACAAAAAAAATCATCATTTGAAAAGTTTCCTCATCAATAGATAAGATCATCTGTAGGATGTAAGTGTGATTTATTGGTCTTACCAGAAATGTATTATAATTTGTCCAAACTTTAACATTACAGTCTATGGGAACTGAAATAGCGGACTGTACCCAGTTTGGAGTTGTGATTGCTTTACAGTCTATGGCAACTGAAATAGCTGTCTGTGCCCAGTTTGGTACTGTTGTTTGTTATACTTCTAGGTACTGTTGTTTGTTATACTTCTAGGTACTGTTGTTTTGTTATACTTCTAGGTATTGTTGTTTGTTATACTTCTAGGTACTGTTGTTTGTTATACTTCTAGGTACTGTTGTTTTGTTATACTTCTAGGTATTGTTGTCTGTTATACTTCTAGGTACTGTTGTTTGTTATACTTCTAGGTACTGTTGTTTGTTATACTTCACAGTACTTGTTCATTATACTTCTATGTACTGTTGTTTGTTATACTTCTAGGTACTGTTGTTTTGTTATACTTCTAGGTATTGTTGTTTGTTATACTTCTAGGTACTGTTGTTTGTTATACTTCTAGGTACTGTTGTTTTGTTATACTTCTAGGTATTGTTGTCTGTTATACTTCTAGGTACTGTTGTTTGTTATACTTCTAGGTACTGTTGTTTGTTATACTTCACAGTACTTGTTCATGATACTTCTAGGTACTGTTGTTTGTTATACTTCTAGTTACTGTTGTTTGTTATACTTCACAGTACTTGTTCATGATACTTCTAGGTACTGTTGTTTTGTTATACTTCTAGGTACTGTTGTTTGTTATACTTCTAGGTACTGTTGTTTGTTATACTTCTAGGTACTGTTGTTGGCGATACTTATAGGTACTGTTGTTTGTTATACTTATAGGTACTGTTGTTGGTTATACTTCTAGGTACTGTTGTTCATTATACTTCTCTGTACTGTTGTTTGTTATACTGATGTTGCCAATAAGTACTTTCAGTATTATTCATGGAGTTGTGGTGGCTCAGTGGTTAGCATGCCAGACTCAGGATCAAAAGGGTACGGATTAGAATCCTATCATCTGACCAGCCTGGGTAAGCTACCATGGTGTGTCCTTGGGCAAAGCACTTTACTCCATTTGCTTTAGCACTAAATAACCTAATTGTGTTGCTGTGCCATAAAGCACCAAACCAAACCAAAAGTATTATTCATTTATCACCTGTTATGTAATTTGGGGTTCAGTATCCACCCAACCCACCTTTGTCATTTGCCTTGGTGTGTCCTTGGGAAAGGCACATGACACCCATTTCCTGGGCATGATATAATGTGTTAAAAGTTCCCCTTAAAACCAACAAAACAAAACAAACATAATTTATTGACTGGTCTGCAGTGTGTCTTTTTGATACAGACAATTCATGTAGGCACATTTTGAGAATTTTCGTTCCATGCTTTTAAAAGTTCAGGATTTGAGTTAATAATATGGTGAAACTTGGATTTTACTTGAAACTTCAAGATAAAATATCTTAATCTTCATTTTTATTTATGAAATTTGCAAGAAAGTTTTAGCTCCTCTTCTGTTTTCTTATTAAATATATCTGCAAAATTTTAAAGTGCTTACTTGAGTAAAACAATGATTTTTAACTAGTTTCAAGTCTTTTGAATAAATGTTTCATAAATTCTAGGCCAGGAATAGCTTTGTTAAAAAATTTCTGAGAATATTTCTTTCAGTGACATTTTCCACCCACCCCTCCAATTGCCCAATTTATATGGACAATTTAGTAAGGTATATTATAGATTCATTCTGTCTTTGTTTGTTTTATATTAAAGTGGTATACATGTATGAGATCAAAATAGATTGAATTTCATCAGTCAAAATTTTCAGGAAACAATAAATATTTTCTTATTAACATGAATCATTCTCAAATATCCATTGTATGACATTATGTTCTACCTCCAGTAATTGCCTTCTAGGTTCTATTGCCATTGATACTGATGTAGCCAGTAAGTTCATTCAGTGGAGCCTTATCACCTGTTTTATGCTTCTTTTGATGTCAGATTTAATTATCTCCAAATAATGTATACTGTATATACTCACGTATAATCCAATACCAACTGAAAGCTGCATAGACCCAGATATCTGGGTCTATGCAGTTTGTAAGGACTAATCAGTAGAACAAACAAAATAGAACCTGATCTGCCAGCGCTTTATGCGACAGCAGATCGGGGGCTATGTTGTTTGCATTTGGACCTGGATTATATGCAAGTATATACAGTAGGTATAGAGATTGGGCCTGTCACCTGGAAAATTATACATTTAATTAGATAAAATTTAACTAACAATATTGGAATGTTATTGGACGAGATATTGATGGCTGTACCATATTTATACTAAAAGGTAGATTCTGTACAGCTGGGTGCATACAACTGTAGTCATGTTACATTCTGTACAGCTGGGTGCATACAACTGTGGTCATGTTACTCGTGTATCCAGGGTCTACTCTGGGACACACTATTGCAGGACTCGTGCTAATTTTTGAAAAATCTTGCAGAACAATCAACTGAATACACTGAAATCATGAATAATAATTTCAAGCTGTGTCTTCATGTCTTCATTATGTTGCCCTGATATATTTAAAAAAAATTCCCCCCTTTATTTCACTTGGAGAGAGAATTCCCCACCCCCAACTCCTCAGTTCTAGAATAAATCCTGGTATCACTACATAATATTAATAATAATAATAATAATAATAATAATAATAATAATAATAATAATAATAATAATAATAATCACTTTATTTTATGAGGGAATCTCCATTAGTATAATATACTATTCTCCCCTGAGGCCATCAGGATACATTAAGTATAAAGCACAAAGTTTATATGATATTCAATAACAGAGTAAATTGGATAGCATGCATTTCAATATTTCAATATTTAACATGATAAATGCCCTTCAAGATAATGGTTATACAATTTTCTTTTGAACACATTTAGATTTTTTTCTGATCTAATGGTTATGGGGAGTTCATTCAATAAAATAGCACTAGAGTAAGCAAATGATCTTTTTTAATGTATTTGTTTTTTGAATTGGTATTCTGCACTGATCATTTGTAATTGATCTCAGTTTAAGTCCTTGGTGTTGTTCTTCTGACTTAAAATGAAACATGACATGCAAATATTGAGGGCAATGTTCATTCTAAACTTTGTACATTAATAATTACCTGTGGTAGGTTAATCTATATTCAAATTTCAGACTTTTCAATTCCAAGAATAGAATTTCTGGCTGCCCTTATTTGAAGTTTGTGATTGTTTCAATATTGCTATTAGTTGTATTTTCCCAAATTGTGCAGCAGTAGTCCAAAAGAGGAAGAATGAATGCATTGTAGAATAATTTCCAATAGTTGAGTGGTAGATAACTTTTTATCCTCTGCAAAAGATACATACTTGAGCTTTACAATGGAGCAAACATATTTCACTTGCTTGCACCAATCTAGATTCTTATTAACATGAACTCCCAAAAGTTTTTCTATGTAAATATTTTCAATTAGATTATTTTCAATATACAACACTATCCATGGGAACCATGGAATATACCATTTTATAGTTAGACCACCTTTTACAGCACTACTTCATTATAACATTGTCCATGGGAACCATGGAATATACCATTTTATAGTTAGACCACCTTTTACAGCACTACTTCATTATAACATTGTCTATGGGAGCCATGGAATATAAATATACCACTCTATAGTTAGATCACCTTTTACAGCACCGCTTCATTATAACATTGTCTATGGGAGCCATGGAATATAAATATACCACTCTATAGTTGGACCACCTTTTACAGCACTACTTCATTATAACATTGTCCATGGGAACCATGGAATATATCACTTTATAGTTAGACCATCTTTTACAGCACTACTTCATTATAACATTGTCAATGGAAACCATGGAATATACCACTTTATAGTTAGACCACCTTTTACAGCACTACTTCATTATAACATTGTCAATGGTAACCATGGAATATATCACTTTATAGTTAGACCACCTTTTACAGCACTACTTCATTATAACATTGTCAATGGAAACCATGGAATATATCACTTTATAGTTAGACCACCTTTTACAGCACCACTTCATTATAACATTGTCCATGGGAACCATGGAATATATCACTTTATAGTTAGACCACCTTTTACAGCACTACTTCATTATAACATTGTCAATGGAAACCATGGAATATATCACTTTATAGTTAGACCACCTTTTACAGCACTACTTCATTATAACATTGTCCATGGGAACCATGGGATATATCACTTTATAGTTAGACCACCTTTTACAGCACTACTTCATTATAACATTGTCAATGGAAACCATGGAATATACCACTTTATAGTTAGACCACCTTTTACAGCACTACTTCTTTATAACATTGTCAATGGAAACCATGGAATATACCACTTTATAGTTAGACCACCTTTTACAGCACTACTTCATTATAACATTGTCAATGGAAACCATGGAATATACCACTTTATAGTTAGACTGCCTTATAAGGAAGTACATTATACATATAGTTTCACTACTACATAATAAAAAGGGGTCCACGGACCATATATGTCTTATAACAGGAACTATGTTATAATGGAGGTTGTTATACTGAGTGAGTGTTGTATAATCTGCTGTTGAATTCTCTTGTAGTTTCCAAGAAGGTCACTCCTACATTTTCACTGATTTTTTTCTCTCCTAAAAATGAGCATCATGCATTCTTCAATAAAAAAAAGAAACAAAGAGCCGACATCAGAAAATAAATGGACATTATTTGAATTTTGACCATGTGTGACCCATGTCATATGCATGATGACCATTTAAAAAAACAGTGCTTTAAGCTGTGTGACATGCATTTAATTACATGCTGTCCAGTTCCCATGGGATTAGTTCCAATTGATTAAATAAAAATCCAAATAAGCAAGACCCTAATATTAATATCTGCAGCATAAAGGGATCAGGCCTTTCTTTGTTCTTCCATATCAAGTGATCTTTTTAATATAATTTCAAATGGGTGATGGCCAGATAACATTTATATTTAAAAACAAAAAAATCCCCACTAATTACATTGTTGCAGGAATCATGATGTAAACAGTTTATAAATCAAAACCATTTATTTTCAGATATGGTCTTTTTGTTTTCATTTTGAAGAAAGAAATAATAATTGTTTTCAATCATTTAAAATAATCTTTATTGAATAAATAATCAGATTTTTTTTTAGAAAAACAATTTTTTAAAATAATTATATATAAGAACATCATACAGTTAAGAGAATTTTGAAATAATATTTCTGGAAATTGCTTGAATTATTTCATCAAAAGTGTTATTATTATTTCTGTCAATAGTGATTTTAAGGTTAGTAAAATTCATGGATATGTCAATATGTTCCTGAGGTTGTACAGATCTTGAGGTGACACTGTACATGTTGATACTAAAGGGTTAGATTATAAATTATTGAATTCACACCGAGTTGCAGTAATTCATTTTACAGGTTGTTTTCATTGTCTTGTGAATGTTCATAATTGAATAGTTGACTAAAGGGTTTGTACGCTTTCTTGAAAACTGGGAAAGTACTGAATTTTGGCTTTTTAAATTCGAGGCCTTGAAATCCTTGAAAATTGACATTTTAGCTTTAAAGTCCTTGAGGAGGATTGCCATTAAACTTTACACTGAATGGATGGTCATATCAACATGGGGTTTTCACTGAAAGATTTCTCATGATGTCTAGTTGGTCCTAAATGAAAATGGTGCCAATCTGATTTCCAATATGGCCACTATGGCAGCCATCTTAAAAATCTTGTTATTGCTACTTCACCTGAATGGAAAGTCATATTGACATGGGGTTTTCACCAGAAGATTTTTTATGATGCCTAGTTGGGTATACATAAAAATGGTGATGATCTGATATCTAATATGGCCACTACAGTGGCCACCTTGAAAATCTTGTTATTGCTACTCCTAAATGGATGGTCATATCAACATGGCGTTTTCACTGAAAGATTTCTTATGAAGTCTAGTTGGTCCTAGATGAGGCCTAATATGGTCACCACTGCGGCCATTTTCAATATTTTGTTACTGCTACTGAATGAAAAGTCATATTGACATGGGGTTTTCACCAGAAGACTTCATATGATGTCTAGTTGGTCCTACAAGAAAATGGTACCGTTAAAACATCAAATATAGCTACCACAGTGGCCACCTTGAGAATCTTGTTATCGCTATTCCTTCTACTGAATGGATGGTCATATTAGCATGGGATTTTCACTGAAAGACTTCTTACAATGCCTACATGTAGTTGGTTGTAAATGAAAATGGTGCCAATCTGATCTCCAATATGGCCATCACAATGGCCATCTGGAAAATCATATCACTAATTCTCCTAGACTGCTGATCACATCAACATTGTTGCAAATCTTGTTATTGTTACTCCTCCAAAATGGAAAGTCATATCAACATGGGACTTTCACTAGAAACCTTCTTATAATGTCTTGTTGGTCCTAAACTAAAATAGTGTTGATCTGATATCCAATATGACCAACCTTGGTGGCCATCTTGAAAATATAGTTATTGTTACTCCACTTAAATGGAAAGTCATTTTGACATTAGGCTTTCATCAGAAGAGTTGTCTAGTTGGTTCTAAATGAAATGATGCAAATTGACCCTCAATATGGCCAAAATGTGGGCCATCTTGAAAATATTATCTCTACTCCTTCTGAATGGATGGCTATATCAACACTGGGTTTTCACCAATAGACTTTATATGATAAATAGTTGGTCCTAAATGATAATGGTGCTAACTGAACATTTAATATGGCTGCCACAATGGCTGTCTTGAAAATCATGCTGTCACTACTTCCCCTGAATGGATGGTCATATTGACATGGGGTTTTCACCCAAAAAACTGCTAATGATGTCTACATGGTTCTAAATGAAAATGGTGCCAATCTGGCATCCAATATGTCCACCATAGCAGCTAATTTGAAACTCTTGTTATCTCTGAAGAATATTAGAGATAGTTTCAGCACTCAGCAGTTATAAGGAAGAAATGATCTTATTTTGAAATCCTAGAGAAAAAATAATTGGTCAGTAGAGCATCAGTCCCTTCAAGGGACTCTTGTTTCTTTTTCTGTCTATATTTGAGGTTCCAGAAATTTATTTTTGAGACCCTGGAAAGTCCTGGAAAAGTTCTTGAATTTCACTTGAGTGGATGCATATAAGAACTCGGTGAATAGAGTGTGAATTTGTGTTTAACAGGAATTACAAAGCTGAGTTTCTCAATTGTAACCAGGATGATTTTGAACTTGGTTCCATGTCCATAGAATACAATCTGTTTGCAAATTACTTAAATGAGCTTAAAAGACTTGCTGAATGTTTTTAGTCATATGTCTTGCATTAAGTTAGAAGTTTAGTTGTTGTTGTTTTTTATATGACAGTTTCCTTGGGCGTAACACCTTATTGTATATTAATTGTCTAATAAAAAGTGAAGCAAGCATTAAGTTTCCTAATCAGAGATTTAATTTTGAATTCAGGTCATACATTTGAGTTCTATGTGTTTGACCTAGATGTCCTTTATCAATTTACTTGTATGCCATTGACAAAGAGTGGTAATTTCATTGACAAAGAGTGGTAATTTCATTGACAAAGAGTGGTAATTTCATTGACAAAGAGTGGTAATTTCATTGACAAAGAGTGGTAATTTCAAATGTCATTTTTAATTTACTGTTACAGGAGGTAAGAAAGTTACATTTTAATTTACTTTAAACATGACATTAAGTATTAAATGTGTTACAAGCACCTTGTCATTATACTTGGAATGATAATCCAAGACTTGCTCTTTGTAATATGATAAGTTGCTAACTTAGTGACCAACCATTTAATTTCAGGGATGGCTGTGGTGGGAGAGAAACATGGGTGGGGGGGTCCTTGGATTTTACTTCTTTTTTTACCTCAAGATCTTTTTTTTTCTTCAACTAATATAATGGATATAATTAGTTCTTTTTTCTACAAATCAGGGTAAGAATATTTTTTCAAGCTTTGTTTGGGGCGGGGGATGAGGGGGAAGAAGGGGGCAGAAATTGTTATTAAATTTTTTTTACCAGACTCCCAATTTTCAGAAAATTAAATGCACAGTCCCTTAGCACACTTGAGATGGTACTACAGCAATTGAAATAAACTTGGTCCTTTAAATCAGTGATTGAAAAATCACCTCGGAAATATTACAGAAGCTGTTATTGCATTACACATGAACAATGTTTACAAAATGATGTTCTGTGAGGTCAGACATCATCAGAACTTTGTTTTTAGGCCACTAATCGATTTGGGTGATTTCTTTTATGCTGGAACATTCACAAGCTTTTCTTTTAAAGTTCTAACTTATTAGAAAGCTTTCTGTTACTTAAACTTGTGCAAATGATTCCATTAAATTACTAGTAATATATGGATTTATCAGTATGCATCGATATTTTGCTGTATTATTTATCAGTATGCATCGATATTCTGCTATATTATTTATCAGTATGCATCGATATTCTGCTGTATTATTTATCAGTATGCATCGATATTCTGCTGTATTGGGATTCATATTAGTATAAATTTTTCTCATATCTGTATTTGAACCCTAACTGAAAATTATATTAGTTATGGCGCTGTCTTTGTTTATTCAAAACATTACATTGTATTTAGAAATGACGCTGTACCTGTCAAACATGTGGTTTAGTAATGGCTGATGGTCAGTCACTACCAAATAAGACTGATCCAGATTTTATGCCCAATAATCGAGGAAAGAGTGCTGTTTTGGGGACTTACTTTGACAATCATCAAGGAAAGAGAGCTGTTTTAGGGACTTACTTTGGCAATAATCGAGGAAAGAGTGCAGTTTTTGGGGCTTACTTTGGCAATAATCAAGGAAAGAGTGCTGTTACTTGGGCTTTAAATGCAAGAAAGATGGTGAAATTGGTCAGTCATTAACAATACGCTATAGAAATTTCAAAAGCATACAACATTCTGGAGGGACCTATAACCATGCCATGCAGATGTGTCAACATTATCCATCTGTGGAAACCATTGCTTTTCTCTCAGCTGCAAACTCTCTTCTCTTTGACCATACACAAAAATAATTGTCTTTAACCCTCTCCCCCTCAAAAAAATAAAACAAACAGAGAAACACATCTGGTAGAATTTATTATAAAAACTTACAGACACAACAAATAAAATTGTCATTTGGTATTAAAATGGTTTTCAAAATGGTAAGCTTAGTAGCAATATTTATCAACACATATTACAATACAGTAATTTATATCACGATATATATTGCAATATGATTTCAGCTGGCAATAATCCCCCCTATAAGTTACCATGATATTAATAGTATGGTGCTATTTAACCAAGCATGCTTTAGTACTTGACCTGAGTTCTATACCATTTTCTGGTGATTCTCTGCTTTTTACACTGTGTAACTCCATCAAAGTATTTCTGAACACTGTATAACTCCATCAAAGTATTTCTGAACACTGTATAACTCCATCAAAGTATTTCTGAACACTGTATAACTCCATCAAAGTATTTCTGAACACTGTATAGCTCCATCAAAGTATTTCTGAACACTGTATAACTCCATCAAAGTATTTCTGAACACTGTATAACTCCATCAAAGTATTTCTGAACACTGTATAACTCCATCAAAGTATTTCTGAACACTGTATAACTCCATCAAAGTATTTCTGAACAATGCATAACTCCATCTAAGTATTTCTGAATGGAGTTTTGGTAGAAAAGAATGTGCAGGTGTTCATTGTCAGTTAAGGAGATGAAGTCATGAGGCTATTTTAAGATAGCTCAGCATGTAAAGAAAGATTTTCATAGACCATATTTTATGGGGTTTTTTTATGCTCCACATCATCGATGGAGGGGACATAAAATGCTGCCCATGTCCATCTGTCATGTCCTGCAAATATTCTTTCCACACAAAAAAATTTGCAGGACACAACATTTATGCTACATTAGCAACATAGCTTTCTGAGATCAAGGTCTTCACCTACTTTTGAATTTCTAGTTTTCCTATATAAATGACATCTCCTTTGGATATGTGTCTTTATTTTATTGAAACATAGTAGCAGAATTTTTTTGTAAAAATGTGTAATTAAGAGACACACAGATAGGTGTTGAAGAAAGAAACATTACTCTAGTGCTTTTGAAAAGAAGAGAATTTTTGCGCATTATTGAAAGATTTGGTTTGTTTTTGTTGGTTTAATGGCACTTTTAACACAATATTGGCTATATAATGCCAAGGAAGAATTGGTGGCTTTAAAAACTTGTTCATTAATATTGCAAGGATTGAAAAATCCACTTGTCATCTTGTCCTGGCAAACGGTTGGTGGGTGATTAAAGACGAGCAGCGTATTCTGGAGAAAAAAAAGTACCAATTGCATTTGTTGTCTTTTGTCCTGGAAATTCAAGGGGTGAAAGAGAGAAGGAGGCAGTGACTTGGTATTTGGGTTGATAGTTTGAATCTGTATATGTCTTAAGAGGACACTTTATATGTTTGTTATTTGCCTCCATTAAATCGCCAATGGCTAATGGAATAGTGCAGGCATTTGTGTAATGACACAGATAAGGGACTTTCCTAATTTATGACTGCACAAACCTATCAGTATTGACAGTCTGGAGCACAGAAAGCAGTGGAGATAATGATCCTCCTTGCCACAGCAAAAACTAATATCAGCGGAACTGTCCAATATGGCAGTATTTAATTGGCTGTTTGGGCAGCTTTATGGATTTTTTGTGAGATTTAATTAATAGCTGTCTGGGTGGAAAACATTAATACACTCTTTTTTTATTGGACCTGGTTGTGCTGTGGAGAAAGTGAGAGCAATATATTATTTGGGCGTTAGATTAAGCTATAAGATGTATACTATTTAAATAATAATAATAATAATAATAATAATAATAATAATAATAATAATGATAATAATATTAATAATAATAATAATAATGATTTTATTTAGAGAAGGTAACTCAGTTAGTTACAGAACTTATCTACCTTGAGGCCTTCTAGCTGTTATGTACAATATATACAGTAAATACAGCACAATGTGATAAATTTGGCTTGACACAAAGAATTGAGTTTTTCTGAAAATCAATCTTTCAAGCCCATAACATACGCACAAGCATCAGTGAGCACATAAACATATTTTAAAATATCATACTGTATTGAAAAATTCATCTGTGAAAAAGATGTATAAGCAGAGAAAACCAGGAGGTATTTATATTTCTTAGAACTGTTTGATTGTCTTAAGATTTCATCCATTTAAGACATTGATTATGAAGAAAAAAAAATGCTAATTGAAGATAAGAAAGAAAAGTAACTGAGAAGTAGAAGAGTGAATTTTTTTAATCAAGAAGCTGTTCACTGTGTCAGTATTGTATAGATTTTATGGTGGTCCGTTTTCATTGATAAAAAAAATGCAATAGCAACCAATTCCCACTATACATCGCATTTCATGGGATGGCAGTTGTGCATGTTTACCTTATGATACTGTCTAGTTTTTTTGCACTTGTTATTAATTATTTTTCTAGTGTAGAAATAATTAAAGGTGCAAAAATAATTAACATTTTCTTAGGTACATAAAATTTGCGGAATTTTAATAAGAAAAAAACTCTCCATACCAAAATTAAGGTGACAAAAGATAATTATAATTTTAATGCTTTGCTTACCAAGGTGGAGATGACACTTATGAAATAAATGTCATATACTTTGAGCACTGATTAGAGCTACTGTGGCTCAGTGGTTAATGTGTTGGACTTGAAACTGTAAGGTTGCGGGTTCGAATCCTACCATCGGATCAGCCAGTTGCTTAGGCAGTAAGTAACCTACTTGTGTTACTGTGCAATAGGATAATAATGCAAGCAGTATTTCTACTTCACAAATTGTGATGGTACAGTGCTATTTATTTACCAGGCTGCCTTTCTGAGAAGTTCAGTCAATTGTTGTGAACACAAAGTTTTGACTTTAGTTTCCTGATACTAGTCTAGCGGTATTTGCATTCCTGTTACTTATACCATGTGACTATATACACTAGCACTCCATGATACTTACCGTATATACCATTCATGTGACAGAACTAGGATTTCAAACCAGTAGATTTGCAAATTTTGATCAGTAGATTGGCCTCTACACCAGTAAATTATTTATTGACATAAATTTTACGTTTCAAGGGCATGGAAAACAAAACAAGTGCTTTTTTGTGCTATAGTATGTATTGTTTTCGTACTATAATAAAATAGCCAATTTGAACATGAATCAGATTCAGATTCTGATGGAAAATGTTACAATAATTAATTACTTATTATGAATATACAGTTGAATAATGAAAAAGGAAGAGTTGTTTATCTGATAGTTCACAGCAAAGATTTTTCTTTTATAAAATCCAATAGCATTTTTAGTCTCCTTCACAAGATCACTGTCTAGTGACCACTGATGACATTCATTGTGATTATTAAGCTTAAGCCATTCTGATTACAACACAAAGACATTCTCATTCACATCCTTTACCTCAAACAATAAATGTCAGCAACACCAACATTAAATTCACACAGTCAGTACGAAACCTAGATGTTACTCTAGA
This sequence comes from Margaritifera margaritifera, assembly GCA_029931535.1. NCBI lineage: Eukaryota > Metazoa > Mollusca > Bivalvia > Unionida > Margaritiferidae > Margaritifera > Margaritifera margaritifera. The sequence continues at coordinate 2,172,039 of JAQPZY010001407.1, read as the reverse complement.
CAGTACTCTCTCATTGCACCAACATGTCATGAACATATGCAAGGCTGCATATCTTGAGCTGAGACGCATCAGCTCCATTCGCAATTTTCTTTCAGTTGATGCCACTAAAACACTTGTGTGTTCCTTAGTACTTTCAAGACTGGACTATTGTAACTCAATTCTATCTGGTTCGTCTCAGTATCTACTCCAGAAACTTCAAAAAGTTCAAAACACTGCAAGAATAGACTTAAAGACTTAATAATGTTTCCTTACCTTAACTATTTTCAGCATGTTTTTGTTTTCTAATTTCATGGTGTTTGTTTGTTATCATTATATATGTTTTTTAGGTGTTATCTAATGTTGTAAAGCACTTAGAGCTTCTAAAGATTAGGCGCTATACAAAGTCCTCACTATTATTATTATTATTATTATTATTATTAATTATAGCACTAGCATTGCTAGAGGCACCATCATTCCCTCATATTTAAACCATGTTACTTATATACTATGGCACTTACATTCCCTAACACTTGTACCTTGTTACTCGTGGTACTAGCATTCCCAGATACTTAAAACATTTTGCTAGTGGCACTGTCAGTCCCTTATGCTTATGCCTTCTTTTTATATGTCCGCCAATAAATGGAGCATATTATATTATGATGTTATCCATCCATCTGTCTGTCCATCTGTCTGTCCATTTAAGTTGGTTTCTGCACAATAACTTGATTAATTTTTGAATCGAAGCTTGAAGGTCATGTGAAAGGAGAACAGTGGTTTCTGCACAATAACTTGAGTTCTCCATCAGCTACAGTTGTGGATATCTTGCACTTGGGATAAGTTAGAACCCTATTGATTTCAGGGTCAAAAGGTTAGCAGTCAAGGTCATTAGTGACTAAAAGAAGATAAATGCTTTCTGCACAATAACTCAGGTTCTCCTCTATCTACAGCTACCAAACTTTGTTGAGACCTTGCAGATGTGGTAAGGAAAAAACATATTAATTTCAGGAAAAAAAGGTCAAAGGTTAGGGTCACTGAACGAAAGAATAAAAATTGTTTCCATACAATAATATCAATTCTACATCACATACCTCAACAAGACCTTGTGGATGGCTTGCCCTTGAGATAAGAAAGAAGCCTATTAATGTAGGGGTCAAAAGGTCAGTGGTCAAGGTCGCTATGACTGAAAAAAGAATAATAGTTTCTGCACAATAACATTAGTTCCACACATCACAGACCTAGACCAAACTTTTTGGAATGGCTTGCACTTAGGGTAAGGAAGAAGTTTTTGAATTTTGGGTCAAAGGTCTAGGTCAGTGTGACATAGAGGACTATTATATTATGGGTATATTATATTATATTATGGGTATATTATATTATATTATGGGTATATTATATTATATTATGGGTATATTATTAACTATTTATCATTTTTTTGAGGTACTTTTTTGGGTGTTTGCAAAACTTTAATTAGAATATAGTTCTCTGCATCAGAAACTGAGGACAAAATATATTAATTTGTTCTTGGATTGCTGGTATATAAAAACTGAGATTAAAAGGAGATTTACAGGTAATACATTAGACTGTATATGCCATTGACTCTATTCTTGGTTGTGTATACAGTATTTCTGACCAAGAAAAGCAAATCTGATCCATTGAATTACCATTAGTGCAGTGGTTCAACCTAAGGTACTGCCAATGTCAGAAATGGTATATTCTTCTGACTTGAAGCATGAACAAGTTGCAAATTGCTTCAGGAACTACTAATTGTTCTGTCTTCACAAATTACCAGTTAAAGAGGCAGTAGAAATAGACAGCCTCTTTAAGATTTCCTATTTCCCTGTAAGTTATCACCTTGCTGATCTATAGAGAGGAAGTTGTTAAGTGGCGATTAGAGCTCCTTGTTACCTGTCCACTAATGATTTTCTTCTGTTAAGGTTGTAAATACCAGGTGAACTTGATATCTAGGATGCATTATTTCTGACACAAGCAGTGCAATCGAAACAACACTGAACTGTTTATCATGTTTGGATCTAGTTAGCACAAACATCACTATCCTAAGTAGAGTCAGCAATAAATAGGCACTTAGATGCAGGTAGTCGAGGCGATGAGGTGTCAGTGGATCATTTATTTGATCCTCACATGATAGTTTCATTCATTGGAGTCTCTTTTCTGCTTCAGTTTTCCTTCTAATTTTTTACCTGTTCTTGTAGTAGTACCGTATATACTCGTTTACAATATGATACCAACTGCAAACTGCATAGATCCAGATCTGCTGTCGAATAATCTATCTGTCTCTGTATCTATCTGCCTGTATTTGTCTCTGCATCTATCTATGTGTATATGTCTCTGTATCTATCTGCCTGTATCTGTCTCTGTATCTATCTAGTTGTATCTGTCTATGTATCTATCTACATGTATCTTTCTCTGTATCCATCTACATGTATCTGTCTCTGTATCTATCTGCATGTATCTGTCTCTGTATCTATCTGCCTGTATCTGTCTCTTTTTCTATCTACTTGTATCTGTCTCTGTATCAATCTACATGTATCTTTCTCTGTATCTATCTGCATGTATCTGTCTCTGTATCTATCTACATGTATCTGTCTCTGTATCTCTCTACATGTATCTGTCTCTGTATCTATCTACATGTATCTGTCTGCCTATCTATCTATATGTATTTATTTATCTACCCACCCTGGCCCTCTGCCCATCCTGCCTATCTCTCTGTATATCTATCTATCTATCTATCTATCTATCTATCTATCTATCTATCTATCTATCTATCTATCTATCTATCTATCTATCTATCTATCTATCTATCTATCTATCTATCTATCCATCCATCCATCCATCCATCCATCCATCCATCCATCCATCCATCCATCCATCCATCCATCCATCCACCCACCCACCCACCCACCCACCCACCCACCCACGTACGTACGTACGTACGTACGTACGTACGTATGTATGTATGTATGTATGTATGTATGTCAGTAGGTAAACTGCAGGCAAAGGGGTTTGTAAATGTTGTTCTTTATTAGCATATGTCCAAAATGTTGAGGTACATGTATCTACTGTCCAATTAAGACATGTATCTACTGTCCAATTAAGGCATGTATCTACTGTCCAATTAAGGCATGTATCTACTGTCCAATTAAGGCATGTATCTACTGTCCAATTAAGGCATGTATCTACTGTCCAATTAAGGCATGTATCTACTGTCCAATTAAGGCATGTATCTACTGTCCAACTAAGGCATGTATCTACTGTCCAATTAAGGCATGTATCTACTGTCCTATTAGGGCATGTTTTTGTTCTATATGCTTTTAAATTATCAGGGGGAACAATTATAAACAACTGCCTTGAATTATTGATGGGGCAAAAAGCTATTAGTTTCTGATATTAACCATAATTGGGAAGTTTTGAAGATTTCAAAAGATTAATTATAAATTAAGTTTTCCCACTTTGTAGTATATATGGTTAGTGAGTATTGTGAGTTCTTGTTCACATTAATTATAAATGAAGTTTTCCCACTTTGTAGTATATATGGTTAGTGAGTATTGTGAGTTCTTATATATGGTTAGTGAGTATTGTGAGTTCTTATATATGGTTAGTGAGTATTGTGAGTTCTTATATATGGTTAGTGAGTATTGTGAGTTCTTATATATGGTTAGTGAGTATTGTGAGTTCTTATATATGGTTAGTGAGTATTGTGAGTTCTTATATATGGTTAGTGAGTATTGTGAGTTCTTGTTCACAAAATAACTCTTACTTTTGAGACTCCTGCATTTTCAGTAGTCTTTTATAAACAAAATTATTTATTTTTGTGAGAGAAAAAATATATACATGAACATACTGGGTATAATGTTAAAACAATGAAATACTTAGTAAAGTTATGGAGGATTCCAGTTTCCCATCCCACCTAACACAAACCTGGTTTCAACTTCAAAATTGACATGGGCTGTAAAGTATACAACACATTAATATTCATATCAATGATCAATGATCAACAATGACTTGTTGATAAAGAGTAACACATAAATACACTTAAAGAACAACACATGCACATACAGGGGACTGTTTGTCATATGTTTTCAAATATATTTTGCATTACCTATATGACAGTGACTCTTACCAGAGTCCACTTCCTTTGCTTGATGCCTTCTTCTGATTGCGTTGTTTGATCCATCTTATGTACTTAGTATGACCACTTTCCTGGTAAAGGATGGCCTTATCACCTTTTGACCTATGAGGGGAGACTGTAACAGTTGCTGAATGGCTTGAAACATTCCTCATTGGACAATGCTGGAATCATACAGCCCCAAAGGATCAGACAGATCAAATATTAAAATTGTTCTTCTCATTTATGTGTCGATGATTTGTATATGTACATCATGTCCTCATTATTTTCATATCTGTACCATTTGTTTTCTCTGTGTTATAAATCTTCTAAGGAGCAAACGAAAGATAAATGAATGACCAGATTATGTTGAAAATAATATCACCATTTTTATAAATTTCCTTTTATCGTAAAGAAAAAACCCCCAAAAAAACAAATGTACGTGATCTTAAAATTGTTTTTGGAATGCAGTGAAAGAAGTACATGTATTGAGGTCCATGCAATTTTAATGACTTTAAATCACAATATTTTGAGTCATTACATTTTTGTGAATTAAGTAAAATTGAGCACATTGGTGACATAAATATTCATAATTGTCCAGTATAACATTTTGCATACTCTGAGTGCTAGAAATGTAAATATGTAAATATATTTTTTGTGAATTCAGTTTTCAGGCTAAATTTTCAACAGTTATGGGCTTGCAGAAATATTGTGACATGAATCATGAGAGAGATAGAGAGAGAGAGAGAGAGAGAGAGAGAGAGAGAGAGAGAGAGAGAGAGAGAGAAGATGTATTTGTGGGGGATTGGCAAAAACATTTAGTTATCTGATGAACAAATGGAAATTAATATGTCCCACAAGGTTTATCCTGCCCTGACTTCCTTGATTTACATATCTTCAATTTACCCCCAACATTAATTACAGTGTATTACTTAACATCATTACCATTATGTACATGATAACAGTCAGATAGAGTCAGTGGACATGTTTGTAAAACTGGTTAATTACTTTGACTGGACATAGCACATGATGCACATGTCATGTTTACATATAGCAGGAGGAACATAGACAGTTTAATTATTGTATAGTGGCCAGTTTAATTATTGTAGTGGCCAGTTAGGGCTCAAGTTCATTTATAATGGGCAATACCCTTATCTTGTGGAGCAGTATGTATTTACAGTATTTATTGGCAATTCCACGGCATGTGCTTCTGTTTATAAACACTTCCATACAAGATGGTTGCTGTTACCAAGGAATGATTTTATCACAAATATTTACCTTAAGTTAGCCACACCTGCATGCTTTGAGAAATGGTATTTCTCACTTACATGTTAAATTGGAATTCCATTATTCTTGGATACATGGATAAGGTTTAAACATTCCTTATATGACAATTAGCTTCAATTAATTGAATTTTCAAGGTCTAAAGAAAAAAAAATAAAATAAACAGTGGAATCTGTGTATCAGTCTCCTTTTATGCGATTAAGGACTCTACATATATCTTTTATGGGATGATGGACTCTACATATATCTTTTATGGGATTAAGGACTCTACATATATCTTTTATGGGATGATGGACTCTACATATATCTTTTATGGGATGATGGACTCTACATATATCTTTTATGGGATGATGGACTCTACATATATCTTTTATGGGATTAAGGACTCTACATATATCTTTTATGGGATGATGGACTCTACATATATCTTTTATGGGATGATGGACTCTACATATATCTTTTATGGGATGATGGACTCTACATATATCTTTTATGGGATGATGGACTCTACATATATCTTTTATGGGATGATGGACTCTACATATATCTTTTATGCGATTAAGGACTCTACATATATCTTTTATGGGATGATGGACTCTACATATATCTTTTATGGGATGATGGACTCTACATATATCTTTTATGGGATTAAGGACTCTACATATATCTTTTATGGGATGATGGACTCTACATATATCTTTTATGGGATGATGCACTCTACATATATCTTTTATGGGATGATGGACTCTACATATATCTTTTATGGGATGATGGACTCTACATATATCTTTTATGGGATGATGGACTCTACATATATCTTTATGGGATGATGGACTCTACATATATCTTTTATGGGATTAAGGACTCTACATATATCTTTTATGGGATGATGGACTCTACATATATCTTTTATGGGATTAAGGACTCTACATATATCTTTTATGGGATGATGGACTCTACATATATCTTTTATGGGATGATGGACTCTACATATATCTTTTATGGGATGATGGACTCTACATATATCTTTTATGGGACGATGGACTCTACATGTATCTTCATCATCAGGAGAATTGTTATAGGTAATATATAAATATATATCCTGATTATCTGGACCCATTCAGAGATGATGAAATTGTCTGGAAAATCGGTAGTCTGGATAACAGATTTTAATAAATTTGGTCCAATAGCAATCAGTCCTAGGAATTGTTGCCCAGATAGTGGGTGTTCCACTGTTTCAGCTGTAATTTACTAAATTGTTCATTGATCTTTTCACAGAAGGATTTTTTTTCATGCAATATGAATTCTACTGTCTAAATTCAATTACACTGTATAGTAAGTACTCGCGTGTAATCCGATACCAACTGCAAACTGCATAGACCCAGATCTGCCGTCACATAATGCACCGGCAGATCAGAGTCTATGCAGTTTGTAAGGATTAATCAGTAGAACAAATAACATAGACCATGATCTGCCAATGCATTATGCAATGGTAGATCAGGGTCTATGTTATTTGCATTTGAATCAGAATTATATGCAAGTATATACGGTAGATAGTTTTTTTTCTGAACAACAGAGACCATCTATAGTCATTATCTGCTGGAGTTTGCAGGTAACATTTGATGAAGACATCTCAAAATAGTAAAGTTTTGAAATATTAAAGCAAATCATTCAAGGGCAGTTCAGTAATGTAGCTCAAAGTAATTTACTAAATAGGCCAGACAAAAGATGAATTTTACACTATAAATAGACTTACATACATTTTCCGCTTAAATGGCAGTTGTATAAAATTATGGTCCAATTTGATTTACTTTGTTATAGATTATTACTGGAGGATATAATTGTAAATGAAAGGTAAAACGCTACATACTCAAAGTTCTAGCTTGCACACAATAACTTTGATAAATGGTACATTAAAAATGAAACATTTGTGGTTCTTTTGAAAAAGCCACCATACTACTTTCATTAATATCACCATCATACTTACAGGTCACAGGTAACCTCTGCAATTATGCAATGAATTAAAATTTAATTTTTGTGTGTTCTGCAAATCTGTTCGCAGTATATAATGTGATTTGGGGATTTAATGTCATTTTTAGCACATGATAAGCCATACATGGCAGCCAGTACATTTTGGTAGAGGAAGAACCTGGGAAGACCCCGGGAAGAAACACTGACCCATGGGAAGCTACTGGCAAGCATTTTCACATACCCACATTGGTTGAGCCAAGACTCAAATCCATGTGGACAGAGGTGAGATGTGAGTGATCTGTAACGTTGAATGCCTTAGACCACTTGGCCACCTGGAGCCACATACTATACTGTACTATACTATACTGTACTGTACTGTACTGTACAGTACAATACTGTACTGTACTGTACTGTACTGTACTGTACTGTACTGTACTGTACTGTGCTGTGCTGTGCTGTGCTGTGCTGTGCTATAATGTAATGTAATATAATATAATATAATATAAATTCTTTATTTAATGAGGTAACTCACTAAGTTGCATAACAGAGTTAATCTACTTTGCAGCCCTACAAGATGTATGTACAGATATATAGAGTGCAATCTATCTGTCACAAAGAAACATACACACACATACATTCATGTACAGAAGTTACAGATTTTGAGCAATTAACTGCCCCTGTACTATTTATAAACACTTGACAGATTTAGAGCAATTAACTACCCCTGTGCCTATTTTATGAACACTTGACAGATTTAGAGCAATTAACTACCCCTGTGCTATTTATAAACACTTGACAGATTTATAGCAATTAACTACCCCTGTGCCTATTTTATAAACACTTGACAGATTTAGAGCAATTAACTACCCCTGTGCTATTTATAAACACTTGACAGATTTATAGCAATTAACTACCCCTGTGCTATTTATAAACACTTGACAGATTTAGAGCAATTAACTACCCCTGTGCTATTTTATGAACACTTGACAGATTTAGAGCAATTAACTACCCCTGTGCCTATTTTATAAACACTTGACAGATTTAGAGCAATTAACTACCCCTGTGCTATTTTATAAACACTTGACAGATTTAGAGCAATTAACTACCCCTGTGCTATTTTATAAACACTTGACAGATTTAGAGCAATTAACTACCCCTGTGCCTATTTTATGAACACTTGACAGATTTAGAGCAATTAACTACCCTGGTGCCTATTTTATAAACACTTGACAGATTTAGAGCAATTAACTACCCCTGTGCTATTTATAAACACTTGACAGATTTAGAGCAATTAACTACCCCTGTGCTATTTTATAAACACTTGACAGATTTAGAGCAATTAACTACCCTGGTGCCTATTTTATAAACACTTGACAGATTTAGAGCAATTAACTACCCTGGTGCCTATTTTATAAACACTTGACAGATTTAGAGCAATTAACTACCCCTGTGCCTATTTTATAAACACTTGACAGATTTATAGCAATTAACTACCCCTGTGCTATTTTATGAACACTTGACAGATTTAGAGCAATTAACTACCCCTGTGCTATTTTATGAACACTTGACAGATTTAGAGCAATTAACTACCCCTGTGCTACTTGATGAACACTTGACAGATTAAACCACCCAGTATTTTTAATCTACAATGTGTTCAATCTAGATTCAGGGATATGGGGCCAATGACCCATAGATATTTTCACAAGGGGCCAGGTCAGGTTTTTATGGGCCAAACAGTATGGTCTCTATTCTTTAAAATAGAAAAATAATTTTTGCTTTTTTAGTAATTTTACAGTATGCATTTTGTAATATTAAATGTAAATAAATTAACATTAAAAATTATCTCTTCATTTAAGTTGTATCTTTATCTGGATTTTTTCCAAATTCAACTAAAAGGACATCCACCATTGGGTTAAAGGCATCCACCATTTGGTTAAAGGGACATCCACCATTTGGTTAACGGACATCCCCCATTTGGTTTAGGGACATTCCACTATTTGGTTAAAAGGACATCCACCATTTGGTTAAAGGACATTCACCATTTGGTTAAAGGACATCCACCATTTGGTTAAAGGGACATCCACCATTTGGTTAAGGGACATTCACCATTTGGTTCATGGCAAAAATTAGATGTTCAAGATGGCCTGCTTGTGAAAGAGAGCATTCATGTAGATAAATAACATGTTTCTGCAATTTGTGCACTGAATTAAATTTACTTGGGGAGCTTTATTCTTGTGCCAGTGAGTATGCTGCAGTCATTTCTCATTGATGATGTGTTACGTTTACTTAGACAAATTGTATTTAATAGCAATCCAAATTGATTTACAAAGTAAATATTTAATAACAGCAAATGAGAATCACTTCATGTGTATCTATAGTGTGATAATTTAAAATCACTTCAACTTTGTTGTACTGTCTATATCCTGCACAGACATATAAATGTTTACTTTGACGGCATTCTTATCATGGCCATTATAGCAAGCCATGTTGCCTGTGCTGCTGACCTTCTTACCAAAAGTTCATTTCATTTTTTTTCAATGGTGGACTGCATGAAGAAAGGGATGCATCTTAAGACAATTTCCAATGGATAGTATCACTTTGATTTATTCTAATGCGGGCACATTTCCATCAAAAAAGTCACTAGTATGTTCACAAGGCCAGATTAACACCTTTAGAGGCCCTAAGCACTGAAAAGATTATCGTGCCCCCCCCCCCCATATGTAATTAAAAAAAAACAAAAAATGTAATTTCTCATTTTTTTTGGTGTCGCTTTGCTGGTGCCCAAAGCCAAAAAACCCCCCAAAAAAACGAAACGTAATTTCTCTTTTTTTTTTGGTGCCTCTGTTTTGCTAGTGCCCTAAGCATGTGCTTAGTCTGCCTACTGGGTAATCCAGCAGTGTATGTTTGTGAAACATCTCTTATGAAGACATATGATTCCATATAGTGAGACTGGTAACTGTTTATCGCTATGTTAAATGTAAGTCAGTAACATGGAGCAGTGTAACCAGTCTAGCTAAACCCACAATGGTCTCTGGCAGTCAAATGCTCATCTACATAATGTACATTATGAGTATAGAGCTGAAGTCACAACCGGCAATATGATGGGGGAAGAAATGTACAAAATTTGCGCCAATTATTTTGACATTGCACCATGTTTACGTGTATTTCATATTTGAGAGAGCCATCAATGATTTTGTTTGCACCATTGGCACAAAAATGCAGCATATATTGAACTCTGCACACTAGTGAAACTCATGCATATGATATAATAATAATAATAATAATAATAATAATAATAATAATAATAATAATAATAAATATAATAATAATAATAATAATAAATATAATAATAATAATAATAATAAATATAATAATAATAATAAATATAATAATAATAATAATAATAATAAATATAATAATAATAATAATAATAAATATAATAATAATAATAATAATAATAAATATAATAATATTAATAATAAATATAATAATAATAATAATAATAATAATAATAATAATAATAATAAATATAATAATGAGGACTTTGTATAGTGCTTAATCTTTAGAAGCTCTAAGCACTTTACAACATTAGATAACACCTAAAAACATATATAATGATATGATTACGAAAAACAAACACGATGAAATTAGAAAACAAAAACATGCTGAAAATATTTAAGGTAAGGAAACATTATTAAGTCTTTAAGTCTATTCTTGCAGTCGAAATAGGTGAGTTTTAAGAGCACCCTTGAATGAGATCACTGTGTCTTTGTGTCTAAGTTCAGTGGGCAATTCATTCCACATTGCTGGGCCCTGGTATGCAAAAGAACGTTGTCCGTATGACTTCATTTTGATAGTGGGAATAATGAGAATACGAGTGTCGGAAGAGGAGCGTAAGTATCTTGCTGGTGTGTACACATGGGTGAGGTGAGATAGGCATGTTGGACTGGAGCCAGTCAATGAAACGTAGCAAAGAGAACAAATTTTGTGTTTGATTCTGGATCAAATGGGTAGCCAGTGTAGGGTACAGAGCAGTGGGGAGGTATGCTCTGCTCGTGGTACTCTAAGAATGATCCGAGCAGCTGTGTTTTGAACTTTTTGAAGTTTCTGGAGTAGATACTGAGACAAACCAGATAGAATTGAGTTACAATAGTCCAGTCTTGAAAGTACTAAGGAACACACAAGTGTTTTAGTGGCATCAACTGAAAGATAATTGCGAATGGAGCTGATGCATCTCAGCTCAAGATATGCAGCCTTGCATATGTTCATGACATGTTGGTGCAATGAGAGAGTACTGTCTAGAGTAACACCTAGGTTTCATACTGACTGTGTGAATTTAATGTTTGTGTTGCTGATATTTATTGTTTGAGGTAAAGGATGTGAATAAGAAAGTCTTTGTGTTGTAATCAGAATGGCTTCAGTTTTATCATCATTCATCTGCAGTTTGTTACATGTCATCCATGATTTCACATTGGAAATGCACCTCTCTACACCTTGGATGGTAGCATCAACTTCAGTTGGGTGGCTTGATTTATATATTTGGGTATCATCAGCGTACAATTGGTGAGACACTGGATGACGATCTATGACACTTGAGAGCGGCTGAGTGTATAGAATGAAGAGAACAGGTCCAAGAACAGAACCCTGTGGAACACCAAAACATAGATCAACTGGGCTGGAGT
>JAQPZY010001407.1:790000-815000 GCA_029931535.1 Margaritifera margaritifera | reverse complement strand
TGTCTATTTATCTATATATCTGTCTATCTATCCATCTGTCTATATACTTTCCTGTTGTTCGTCCTTCGAGAACTAAGATGACCATGACATCACTAACTGGTTTGGTTTCCTGTGAGTACGTGAGTGGCTAATCAGACCAATTTGTGCCCTGAACTGTCTGTGGCACACTGGACAGAAGATGCCACTTGGGGCTGCTTGATCAAAAGAGGACGTGCTGCAGTTCTGAGATTTACACTGATCGTGCTTCTGCACTGCCTCTGCAATTCTCCACAGTTCAAAGTATGAAGTTCCAGTATGTATGAGACTGCGCCAGATGGAGCGATTCTGTGAGAGATCTTACCAAGACTCAGGATCAATGTTGAAATGTTTCAAGGATGACTTGAGTGAATCTTTGAAGGGAATCTTCTGACTACTTTGAAATCGCTTTCCCTCCTTCAGCTCACCGTAGAAGATCTTCTTTGATAGCTAGTCGCTCTTCTCATATCCTGGTGACGTGGCCTGCCCATCTAATCTGTGATTTCATCAGCATAGTGTGCATGCTTGAAATGCCTGCCCGTGTGAGAACCTCAGTGTCTGGGACCCTGTCATGCCATCTTATCCTCATCAGTTTCCTCAGGCAGCCTATGTTAAAATGGTTCAGCTTCTTGGCATAGCGTCTGTACACCTTCCAGGTTTTGTATGCATACAGCAGGGTCGGCAACACAATAGGTTTATAGAGCTTCAGTTTTGTTTGCAGACTGATGCCTCTGCGCTCCCAAACATTTGTACGTAATGTGCCAAAGGCTACACTTGCTTTAGCAATTCTGGCGTTGGTTTCATCATCGATGTGGACTGCACGTGACCGTGTACTGCCAAGATAGGTGAACTTGTCCACTGCCTGGAGGGTTTGGCCATTTACTGTGATGGAAGGCTCTACGTAAGGTTTTCTTGGTGCAGGTTGGTGCATCACATCTGTCTTTTCGCTACTGGTGGTGAGACAGAAATTGCCACAAGCTGAAGAAAAATGGTCCATATTCTGTTGTATGTCAGACTCAGATTTGGCATTTTCAGGGAAGAGTCGTCAGCAAATCGTAGATCCCGAACAGTCTCTTCCTGTAATTTCGTCTTTGCCTGTAGTCTCCTTAGATTGAAGAGCTTGCCGTCAGTTCGGTATCTGTGTCAGTCACAGTGTCATAGTCACGGAATGCATCAGTAAGCATGGCAGAGAACATCATACTGAAGAGAGTTGGGCCGACACACAACCTTGCTTGACTTCATTAGTGACTGGCAATGGTTCAGATGACTCACCATCGTCCATCTATGTAGTGGCAAAGTCTATCTGTCTGTCTGTCTATCTATCTATGACAATTGTTACGACTAGGGGTTATGTAACAAAAGAAAAGACTCAAACAAGCTTTCAAGATATAAAACACAAATTTTTAATTTCCTAAAATATTAAAATATTTCAACAAACAATCAAAGTGAAAGAATTAAAAATAACTAACAGTATAGTATAGATCCGGAAGTTAATCCAAATTATTCCGAATGGATAATATTCCGAATGAAACCACTAATGTGCTGATGTACTAAGAAGAATCAGTTTAAACAAATTTTAATTGTGTGGAAATGCCTTTAAGGACTAGATTTCCGTGTATATAAGCATATGAAAATGCAGTACGAAAGAAAAATAAGTTCTACTTACTAGTATATATTCTTTATAAGTGTATTGCTAAAAAAGAGACAATAACCTTAATTAGTTAATAACTAGGTGAATGATAATAATAATAAGAAGATCAAGCTATTCGAAGTCAATTAAGCACTTAGCACTAGCAATTAAATATAATGCAAAGCATCGGCGGGGTTTTGAATGCATCTAAAGCAGTCCGAGGTGTTCCCAAATGTAAAAATCTATCATGACAACATTTCTCGTTAAACTAGACCACTCGCGTGCCTCTGTGAGATCTCCGCCAAACAAGAGTCTGGTAAAATTCTAACATTTCCTTGTAACGCTAGAACGAAGCTTTTCCAAAATTTCGAAAAATGATTTGATAAGCTCATGAGATGAACTGACGTAATACGTCATTGTGACGATGAAATGACGTCATATTTTGCGTAAACATGGACAGTTTCATTGGCTGATTGAGACACGCCTCCTGCGTCTCTTTAGAAAGTAATATTGAATGATATCCATTGAAGCTTACAATAGAATTTTAGCTTGAATGTAGCAGAAAGTATGTCTTGATAAATTCTGAGATAGCGACCGTATTAAAATCAATGTCAATTAACTCCAAATAGAGAAAAATCAGAAACAAAAGCTAGAAATTGCAGTCAGAAGGTACCGCACATATGTTGTCTATACCTATTGGTTTCATTTGCGGAATTGTTCACAAATTGAAGAATCATCGTTAATTCTGCAGATTCGCGGCAGAAATGGCAATTTATTATTTTGAGTATATTTCATAAAACTGATATCATTATTATATAAAAAATTACTTCAATGTTTATTCGAGTACTCTAACATACTGCATTTCGTTTCCATAGACTGTTTTCATACATATTTTCATCACATAAGAGGCAAATCATCGTATAAGTATTCTTACAACAGATACTCCTAAATCCCTTTAAAAAAATAGACTGACAAGTTTCCTTAATCTCTCTAAAGACATGATTTTCCTAAAATGTCGAAAGTATGCGTTTTTCCTGAATTTGATAGCGGTCCCATTAAATTCAGATCGAGATTTTCGATTATCTTGCTTATGATATTTCTAGCAACATTCAAATATTTGTCATACGTAGATATAGTAGAAATATCTTTATAGTTTTAAACATGTACGCCTAAGAGTCTCTCCATTAATAATAATAATAATAATAATAATAATAATAATAATAATAATAATAATAACAACAACGATGATGATGATAATAATATTCATAATAATAATATTAATAAATAATAATAATAATAATAATAATAATAATAATAATAATAATAATAATAATAATAATGATAATAATGATGATGATGATGATGATGATGATGATAATACAATAATTAATACATTTGAGAAGTCCCTTAAATCTGAGATAATTCTAAAATTTTAATAAAGGGTAAAATAAAACTATTTTAGATTAAGTCAATACATTATGACTGCATATTAGTCCTAGATGCCTGTTAAATGTTCATTAGAAAATTCATCGTTAAGCAAACAAAGGACGAATATGAGAAATCTCAAGTCGAGGAAGAAAATTTGATATTTTTAGGAAAGTAGGGGTATGGTTACCCTGAAATCATCCGCCCAGAGCTATTCATTTAGGACTACATGACCACCGAAACGGATAAAATTAGCCATTTTGCAATGAAAGGTTTCAAATAATGACCAGGTCAGAGTGAAACACAATCAGGTTTAATGGTGTCCTCTAGCCTGTAGGGACGAATCAGTTCTTTTAAAGACTCACGTTGGAAGGAGCAATCAAGAAAACGAATAAGACTTTACCCCCCTGATGCTCTGAACAATACTAATTCCTATCTAGCGAAAGTACGGAAGATGGACGATCTTACTTCGTTCCTGCATGTCTAATTTCCTCGTTTTGATTCTGATCAAATGAACTTGATATTCGAACCCAAATGGACAGATTATAGCGCTGTATAACAAAAGGATCACCACATGAGCTGAATAGTACACTAAAAGAACTGTATGCCCACTGCGAAAGTAGGAAAGGATACCCAAATAATTAAATTACTCGCCAGGCGCCAGAATTGACTGTACATACCTGAACGGTTCTCTGTCCTAATTTAAGCTAATCATTTCGTAGAACAAGAAAGCTTGAGGACCAGTCAAACATAAATCTAAAGATGGAACGGCTATCTGATAAATATATTAATAAGTGTGCTGCAACCCTATTTCCAAAATTTTCCAAAACTCTAAATTATCAGAAAAATAAAACAAAAACTGTATGAAATGTTCCAAACCTAATTATGTATTATCTGCCAATACATATATAAATTCCACTCATCACTAATTAACCCGTAACTCTAGTGCGAATATTTGAACCTGCAAGACATTTATCACTTGCTCCGTCCTTTTCGCAGAATTATTAGTTCCACGCTTCTTAAAAACAGCGTCCTGGATAGTGTGATACTACGTCTGTCTGTCTGTCTTATGTTCGTTATCCTATCTCCTCTTAAACCGCTCTGTGGAATTGCACCAAACTGAGATTTCTTTTCTTGTCTCTATGGTAACCATAGTCAAGACGGGTGTTAACTTAGTCTCCTTAACTATAGTTCTTGGAAGATAGTTAAATAGTCGTGTATAACAATTACAGTAACATTTCGAATATATTTGACAAAATGTGATCAAAACATTAAAAGCTGAAAAACATATAATATGACACGAATTTTGGGTTAGGACCCCCGGGTAACGTTAAGAGGTGGTGGGGCGTGTGGGAAATATTATATCGATTTGTGATGGCGATGGCGAGCCATCGAAGTTCCCCTTTTTTCATTTGACAGAACAACCATGGCCCGTTTTCTGTAATCTTCTTGGTCGTTTTATTTTGTCTTCTATAGATCATTTATTTAGACTGTCTCTGCATGAAACCCAGTTTCTCCAGTAATTGGCTAGATATATATTCATGAATCACGAATGCCTCTCCACAATGATCCAAAACGCAAAACTTAGCCGAACGGAGAGAGTAACAATTATAACACTATATGCCTCGTCCACATTCATGGAATGGCAAACAATACATGCATACAGAAAATATCACATTTAAGGAATTGACTTTATTAATGATTGATTGGTCAGTAATCGTGCTGAGCAACCGCAAGATAACTCGCAACTGCACGCTTTCACAAATGTTCTTTCATATTGACTTACTTAAAAAATGACAGAGTATCAGTCATACACTAGCTTGAGACTGAAGCAAGACTGGCTATCTGTCTATGTGTCTATCTATTGTTTGATCGATTGGTCATCCGCCAGTCGAATCGTTCAGTCTGTCTCTGTCTTATGCGTATAAATTTTTCGATATCTTGAACATTACGGTGACTTGTCTGTATTGTACATGCAGAATACAAGAATGCATACTTGAAAGTTTATATTTAAAAAAAAACAATACTGAAATTACGATGCAACTAAAAAATTCAAATTGCCAACTTTATAATCATGTGTGTTCAATTAGTCGACTTATATCGCTGGGGACATACGGAGAGGCATATCTAATGATGATTTTTTGTTTTTCATTCGTTCATCATGTGCATCTCTACCCATAGAAACATTAACAGACAGATATACACTTATGTATATGCCTACCTACTGAGCTATAGCATCGCAAACCAAAATAATGATTTCTTTTAAAAAGTAAAGAGTTGTGCCATTTGTAAAAATGTTATTGTATAGTAAAGAATCTAGTAGACCTATGCAAGCAAGTGGATTCTAGTAGACCTATGCAAGCAAGTGGATTCTAGTAGACCTATGCAAGCAAGTGGATTCGTTTTATGTTATTGTATAGTAAAGAATCTAGTAGACCTATGCAAGCAAGTGGAATCTAGTAGACCTATGCAAGCAAGTGGAATCTAGTAGACCTATGCAAGCAAGTGGAATCTAGTAGACCTATGCAAGAAAGTGGAATCTAGTAGACCTATGCAAGCAAGTGAAATCTAGTAGACCTATGCAAGCAAGTAGATTCTAGTAGACCTATGCAAGCAAGTGGATTCTAGTAGACCTATGCAAGCAAGTAGATTCTAGTAGACCTATGCAAGCAAGTGGATTCTAGTAGACCTATGCAAGCAAGTGGATTCGTTTTGTTTTAAAAGATAAAAGGACGAAACAAATTGTCTGGTTATTAGTCTGGTACCGGTTATTAATTACGGTGATCTTGCACTCTTTAACCTATGTCTTGATTATTTTATATATCAAAGTTGTGTATCTATACCACGTCTCATGACAGAGGCAGTCCAAATTATCTAGCAGAACTGAACATTTCCGTACGGGTAATGTTGTATTCGAATGTATTAATTGGTTTTATCTCCCTATCCCCTTCCTCAACCCCTCCTCTCCCCCCCCCCACACTTATTATTCAATCAGAAGTCGAAATTTGTTCACTTGAAGATATGATTAATCCGGTCATTATCCCTATAGTTCTACTTCAGTGTTAAAATGCAATCCAGAAATAGCAACGTTTTATGTTTTTGTAGAATATATTTTATCCAATGCATTTTATGATTTATTTCGCCTATTATCTGAGCTTTATTTCAACTAATTCGGAAACAACTGAGGGTAAAGATTAGCACAGAAATATAGATAAGGTCAGAGTAAACCAAATGTTTTCAATTCCCAGTAACGGAGTTGTGACCAACTGTTGTAGTTATCGATAGTATCGACATGGAATAGTTTCGATGGTCATCAGTTATCTAGAGACCAAATATACAGTAACTTCTATCAGTTATCTAGAGACCAAATATACAGTAACTTCTAGAGACCAAATATACAGTAACTTCTATCAGTTATCTAGAGACCAAATATACAGTAACTTCTAGAGACCAAATATACAGTAACTTCTAGAGACCAAATATACAGTAACTTCTAGAGACCAAATATACAGTAACTTCTATCAGTTATCTAGAGACCAAATATACAGTAACTTCTAGAGACCAAATATACAGTAACTTCTAGAGACCAAATATACAGTAACTTCTATCAGTTATCTAGAGACCAAATATACAGTAACTACTAGAGACCAAACATACAGTAACTTCTAGAGACCAAATATACAGTAACTTCTAGAGACCAAATATACAGTAACTTCTAGAGATGTTTTAGGTGTGTCTTAATAGTATTTGACTTGTGTTTGCGTCATACAGGTAAGCCTTTCTCCGCATTCATAAACACAATACACCTTTAGAATAACTCCAACATTCACGGGTGTGTTTTTCTCCTTCACGCCTTTCATACTCACTGGGTAATCGCATTATATACTCCTACACGCCTTTCATACCAACTGGCTAATCGCATTATATACTCGCTATTAAATGCACAGTATTTAAGCGACATTGAATTACCCGGATGAATGAATCTTCACTCTTTCTCAAGACGAAAGTCATTTTCTGTCCTAAATGGCCATTCTGGCTCAAGTTCAAGAATTCAAACTAGTTTTAGAGAACGAAACTCCTTATTCAATTTCAAACCATTCCACGCTCTGCACATATACCTATGCAAGTCATTTTACAACCTTTGCGGAAACAACCGGCAAATGAAAGAGTTTTTTCTCCTCACTACAAACTCTGTGCTCTCTATTAAAAGAGCGTACAGTGATAAGGACACCCGTGTCCTATTTTTTTCGAGATGAAAGAGGAAGACTTTCAAAGCCATTGTATTACTGTTGATCTAATATTGTAAAATTGCAAAAGTTTTATTCTACACGTAATTGCAAAATTCTTCGTAATCTGTCAAACTATGTCACTTTTATAATCAGAACACTTTCTTAAATCATGTTTCATCTTAATATAGTTTGATGTTTACATTATACATTACAGATGTGTTTCTCATATGCCATTGTATACTCCACGACCGTTATTCGTATACGATAATTCCATCTGAAACTTGATTATGTACGAAGATTATTGTTTACCTGATTATATACGGAGATTGTTATTTACCTGTTAATGTGCGGAGATTGTTGTTTACCTGATAATGTACTGAGATTGTTGTTTACCTAATTATGTACGGAGATTGCTGTTTACCTTTTTAAAATTTGTTTATCATAGTCACTTATGCAAACATTGCCACAAATATTCTCTTCTTTTCTTCACTTATGATATTTGAACCATTATTTGTATTGTTTATATTTGGATTAACAGTGCCATTTCAAGTTTATTTCACCATGTTTTTTTTTAATGTCACATTTAAATTAAATAAGCAGTTTTGGTGCTCTCATATGCCACCTGCGTGTGGCCGGAGAGATTTGTCATAAATAAAGAGCCACTCTGTTCTGTTGCTAAAAGCGGGTACTTCACAAATAGTTCGAATTCAAAGATTCTATTCATTACTGTAATCTTAGGGTATTAGCTCGTCTTGATCGTTGTGTGGCAAATAGTTAGATGGGGCTCATTCGTAAGTTCTTGCTAGTTCTTAACAAGTTGTACTAATTAAAGTATGCATTATAGAGTATGCATTATAGAGTATGCATTATAGAGTATGCATTATAGAGTATGCATTATAGAGTATGCATTATAGAGTATGCATTATAGAGTATGCATTATAGAGTATGCATTATAGAGTATGCATTATAGAGTATGCATTATAGAGTATGCATTATAAAGTATGCATTATAGAGTATGCATTATAGAGTATGCATTATAGAGTATGCATTATAGAGTATG
The DNA here is from genome assembly GCA_029931535.1 of Margaritifera margaritifera. Taxonomy (NCBI): domain Eukaryota; kingdom Metazoa; phylum Mollusca; class Bivalvia; order Unionida; family Margaritiferidae; genus Margaritifera; species Margaritifera margaritifera. Next base: position 806,641 of record JAQPZY010001407.1, on the reverse strand, counting down.
CATTATAGAGTATGCATTATAGAGTATGCATTATAGAGTATGCATTATAGAGTATGCATTATAGAGTATGCATTATAGAGTATGCATTATAAAGTATGCATTATAGAGTATGCATTATAGAGTATGCATTATAGAGTATGCATTATAGAGTATGCATTATAGAGTATGCATTATAGAGTATGCATTATAGAGTATGCATTATAGAGTATGCATTATAGAGTATGCATTATAGGGTATGCATTATAGAGGACGTTGAAATGAAAAAAGCTCGAAAAACAACTGAAAACTAGAAGAAAAGATTTGCGCTTAAAGAGCTTCGGGTCTTTTAAGTTCAGCTGTATTTATTTTCGCGGTGTTAGCAGAAGGATAAAATCCACGAAATCAGATAAGAGAATGACGTTATATTCTGTTAATGAGACATACGAGTAGTGACAGAACCGCGAACTTAATCGCTGCTTATTTATTTGACATAGGGAGACCGCGAAATTTAGTAGTCGCGAAAACAAGTAGGTTTACAATAGGCGTGTCGTTTGTGCGACAACTTTCCTAAATTGCAGTAATATTATATAGCAACTAACAAAACATATAGATATATAGACATATAGATATATAGAGATATAGACATATAGATATATAGACATATAGACATATAGACATATAGATATATAGACATATAGATATATAGACATATAGATATATAGACAGGCAGGCGGGTAGCTAGGTATCTAGATACGTAGATAGATAGATTGCCATGTATACGAATGTACTATGTTCCATTTTATTCTCCTTATACATTAATGATCTTGTTGAAGGGCTACGTGTAAAATATCCTCATTGTATAGTAGTCCGTGGGATCGGTAGGCCTACCGTGCACCCCCCCCCCCCCAGGACTCTCTCTTTGTATTTGTTAAACAAGAAAAAAGATGTTAACATTGCAAATTTTTGAATGCACTTGCTCTGCTGCCTGAATATTTAAGGGAATTCCAAGCGGTCTATTTAGGGTACACAATGAGACAGTTGTGGGATGTGATGACATTGCCCGTATTGGAATCCTTTCTTGTTGAAGATAATGGCTTTAGTACACACGGGCAATATATTTGGACACTGTGTCAAATTTGGTTTGAAAATGAACATAGAGGCTTAATAATAGACCATTAATAAATTTTGTTAATCTAATGTCTGATGTTAATCCTCTGTACTTTAAACAGCTTAGCTACTTGTTTTGTGCAATGCCTTCACAAGAAGAGAAAGTTTATGAGGTGCTTTGTGATGTAATATATATATATATATATATATATATATATATATATATATATATATATATATATATATATAGAGGCAGTTCATATTACCTGTTGTTTGAGTGTGCTCCAACTTGATGTTATACTGTTTTTATATGTATTATGGGCCTGTGACATACTGTTTGTATATGTATTATGGACCTGTGACATACTGTTTTTATACGTATTATGGGCCTGTGACATTCTTTTTTATATGTATTATGGGCCTGTGACATACTGTTTATATGTATTATGGGCCTGTGACATACTGCTTTATATGCATTATGGGTCTGTGGCCTGAAATACTATTTTATATGTGTTATGGGCCTGTGACCTGATATACTGTATTATATGTATGATGGGGCCTGTAATCTGAAATAATGGATAAATTTGCATTAATTGTACTTGAATTAATGAGGGAGTGAATAATTATTTGATAGATTGACACGCATAATAAACACACAAAATCGTTTATTTTGCAATAGTAATCTCTGAAATTTATTTTGCAATTGTAATCTGTGAAGTTTTAATTGGGCACCCATATTTTGATTCTACTCAACCGTATGGAAAGAAAACACCACTAGCAATGGATCCCTGGTACTTTTAGATCGTGACAGATCTTGACATTTTGATTTGGCCTCGTAGTTCACCTATTATAAACGATAATTCTAATTTCCCCTATTATTTCGTGATGATTTCCATTCAACATAGTATTGATTCGTATTTTGAGAAGTAATCTAACCGGGTCAATTTTTATAGCAGTCCTTAATGATTGTGAACCATGTCATTAGTAGCGCTCCACCCCGATATTTGATACCATACCGCCCTTAATGTCACGACCACTGTTTGACATATCATTACGACTTGGCGGAAAAGCCAGAAGCCACGCCAGACAGAGCATAACACACGTTGTATAGGCTCCCAACCCCTTGCCTCCTCCCCCACTCCACCGATAATAATGTTAAATCTATATATATCAGAGGCGGATCCAGAAATTTCGTCTAGTTTCGTTTGTCGAGGGGGTGGGGATGGGGGCGTAAACAATTAGGCGAGGGGTTTCCAGGTCATAATTTTAATCATCTATAAAGAAAACTTACCCTAGGAAATTCTCCGGTTGTTTCGTGCTAATTTTTAAGAAGGGGAGATGCGTACCGGCTCGCCCCCTCCCTGATCCGCCACTATTTATTAATGTACACGTACATGCTCTAAATTGATTGTATTTTTTAATTTAAGGGGCTTTATTCGGTGCTTTATAATTGGATCTAACATCACCAAGAACATTATTTCATAGGCAATCAATATGAATGGTAGACTGTTGCAGAAATAAACTAAGACTTGGTTTCAAGCTTTTCAAATGTTGACATCAAGACGAAAAGAAATTAAGACCCCAAATACATAAATAAATAAATACATACATACAGATTGATATGTATGTATGTATGTATGTATATATGTGTGTATGTATGTATGTATGTATGTATGTATGATACAAATTCGGTTACCTACAGCTGCCGATTGTTTGTTTCGCATGGAAATGTACTGAACTAAATTGACTGGGTAAACGTCGGTGTAGTGCCTTATGTACACAAGCCAAATAGTTGCTGACAAGTATATGAATGCGGTAATTATAATAAAAACTAAACAAGAAATTTTCGTTCAAATTATATACTGTTAAAACTTACCTCGTCTACTGAAGTTCACAAGAGTATTTGATCATTGACAGTCTAAAAATATGGCATAATTTGTGCCACCGTCTTTGTCAACCGTGCGCATGTTAAGCGTAACCCATGCATTAACCATTCACCACTGTCAAGCTTTCTGTTTAGAAGGACTATTTAATTAAATTTCCAAATTTGAAGACTGATTAATAAACACGATAAAGAAAACCCAGCATGTCTTTATAAGAAATTGTAAAGCACATCAAACGGATCTCACAAAGACGTTACCTATTGCAATTTGACACGGATGCCAGCAATGAAAAAGAAAATCAGAAATTCGCTGTGAATAATTTTATGTATTCTTTTCAGCATATATTTGCATTCTATAATGTGCAATAAAAGACTAACTTAATTGCAATGTCTGATTAACTGATATTAACGTAGAAATTGTTGATAAATGGTGTTTGTTGTATTAAAAGTGGAAAGCATTATATAACAACTCTACCCTCGGTAATTGCAAAGGCTTAATCAGAATATACAAGGAATAAAAGCATTACACGAATTTCAGAAACTAAGTTTTGGAATCTTGCCCTGAAATACCGAAATGAGCTGATAAAGATAAAAGAGGAATAAATTCCATAAACGGTCTCTTGAAATATCCATTCCAAACAGATGACTGTCAAAGCTACTAACTTAGTAACTAAAATTTCATGTCGTGCGTTAGACAATCACACAGACTTAGATTAAAAATGCAAATTTTAGTTTTAAAGTCGAAATACATTTATAGAATTTTATCCTTAGATAATAAGACTTTTACCATTAACCGCTTGATAATTATTGCTAAATATTTTATTTATAAAAATAAATTTTACAATCAAAATTTATATATGGAAATACATGTGTTTAAAACACAAAAGCTCTTAAACCTCAGACTTCCTTACAAATTGCCCCCCTTCCTCCCCCCCCCCTCTCTCTCTCTCTCTCTCTCTCTCTCTCTCTCTCTCTCTCTCTCTCTCTCTCTCTCTCTCTCTCTCTCTCTCAGATGCAAACATAAATTATATATTTATATTTACATATAAAGATCACGTACTCTGCATAGTGAATGAATGCAAACCTCGAAGGTTGACTGATATATGTCCATGGACATATCGTTCTCACTTTTATATAAAGCTCATATGATGCTTACAAATATATTCCTGTTTAAGGACCAGAAAGTTCGTCATTTTTCTAAATAATTACTACATAAACATGTAGTACATATGCTTTTGATTGACTATAGCGTAGATGGTCAAAACTGTAATGTTTGTAGCTAAATGGTTCACGTTGTGTATTTAAAGAACGACGTAGAACATTAATATGTTTCTGTTTAACGACCAGTAGGTTCATCATTTTTGGAAAACACTTATACATGTATAACTTAAATGCCAGCTTTCATTTACGGACATAGTAATTAACTTGACGTAACAATTAGGGTATAGCAAATTAACTGTAACGTGTACCTAAATGTAGAAGTTACAATATCTGGAAGGAAAATATGACCCCCCCCCCCTCCCGCCTTCAGCTACTTCTGAAAACATGGAAAGAAAATTTTACAAAAATTAAAAGCAATAAATCAAGTCAAGTTTATTAAATTATTCCACAAACGTTGATCAAAGTGTGGGACAGAGATATTCTTTAACAAACAGTTTAAATTTTGAAGTACCATTTTGTAGTTTACAGCTGACAAAAAAATATATCATTACAATCGAGTTTCAATTCATGGAACAATCAATAACCCCACGATATAATAAACTCCAGTTCTATATCTGTCTTCCAAAAACAATTCAATACAAATAAGTAAGTGCCATCCTATTACTCCAAAGGTGAAAGAAAATGTCTATCGTACATTCTACACTTTGGAATAACTGTTCAGAACGTAAGGTGGATTTATATTTGAACCACATTGTTGCCAATCCATTGTGTAGTTGCTCTGAATTAAATGGAACAACATATCACTATTTCTTTGAATGTAAACTATACAATAATCCTCGAATCCTCCTGATGAAAAACCTACTCAAACTTCTAATTCATATTGACCTACACATGCGTTTGTTTGGCCAGGATACTCACAATGACACATTTAATAATGAAGTTTTTAAGCAGGTTCACTTTTATCTCAAACGGGCTAAAACATTTGAGCCTGTAGGTATACTAATATAGTTTACGAGAGTTTAATCCAAATGTGTGTATGTTTTCTTAATATCCTTGTCATGGGTTTGAGTCTTGAGCACTTTTAATTTTATTTTCCGCAAAAGATTTCTTTAGTATATGCATATGTCTATACCCGTGCGTATGTGTGTGTGTGTGTGTTTATTCGAAGCTATTATGCTACAATTCAAATATGATTAAATTTATTCATCAAGGAATACCAGTGAAAAGTTCAATAACAGAACTGTTAATATATATATATATATATATATATATATATATATATATATATATATATATATATATATATATATATATATATATATGTATGTGTTTGTGTGTCCCATTCACCCATGGTGCCTCACTTTTCTTTATACCTATGTAATCTCGCACCTCAAACAGTGATTAGTTTTTATCATTATAGTTCTTACACTCATTGAAGTATTATTTCAATTTACTTTTTAAGTTTCACATGATTCATGAAATATTATGTTTTGTACTTGTTACGGGAAAGGCTATTCTAAGTTGGAAGAACTTGTGCCTTACTTTTTTGCTTGTCTTATATATGCAATAAAATATCTTTAAAATGTGACGAATCAAAATGGCAATCAAAGGGGCGCATGTTGATGTTTTCTCATTAATTTTTGTGATAATAAAAAAATATCTACTGTTGTCACCGATAAGATGAACTAGTTTTAATACATTGTAATGTATTCTTCTAGAAGTAAAGCAGTTTTTTAGAGCAGTGGATAAAGCAATGCATTTGTTGTGTAATGGGATCGGAGTCTTCCCGAGTGAAAGTTTACTTATAATCTCTCTCTCTCTCTCTCTCTCTCTCTCTCTCTCTCTCTCTCTCTCTCTCTCTCTCTCTCATTAAATAATAAAAGGATGGGCCTTTCATGGAGATGTGTTGAATGCTTTCACTCTAATATGCATTCTTAGTGTAATTTTTATAGCAATAGGTGACGAGGTCTTGGAATTAGAGCCAAGAAATAATTGTCACCACTTTTTGTACTAAATAGTGGGTCATAGTGACCCAGTGTTGGTCAGCGACACATATCCATCCCATCACAAGATACGCAAAAAGAGTAAGTTTAATATCAATAGATGTGATGGTCTAAAAATGCAACTCGAACTGGTAGAATGGACACATTGTTTATAGTAATTGTTTAACCAAATCCTAAATAGTACGTAATAGTGACCCAATTTTTTTGAAAAATGCCCATCCTAAGTTACACTCTAAGTAGAAGTTTGGTTACAATAGGTGAAGTCATTAATTATAGCATGATAACAAATTTAAGCAATCGTTGATAAATTCTGGAAAGTAGAGTACAGTGATCCAGTTTTTGTGTGCAACATATGTTCATCCCAATATGCACACACACAGTGCAAGTTTTATGTAAATATTCTTAAATATGTTGGAGTTACACTCCAAGCAGGAAGGATAAACACAATTTTAAAGCAATTTTAATATGCCCTGGAAATTAGATCACAGCAATCTAGCTCTGGTAAGCAACACACGTCCATGGTAAGATGCATCTTTAGTACTAGTTTGGTGGCAATAAGTGAAAAGATAGTGTAATTAGAGCTCAGGTACAATTTTGAAACATTGTTTTGGTTCTCAATAAATCTTAGAAAGTAAGTCACAGTGACCCAGATTTGGTGCACAACACATGCTCATCCCATGTTCATCCATAGTGCATGTTTAATGTTAATAAGTGAAGCAGTATAGTAACTATATCACGGACAAATAAGGCAGATAGATGGACACAAACAGATGGACAAATTATTCCCATATAACGCCCTCTTATTGACATGAAAGTATAAAAAAGTAAATATTTTAACAGGACGCTACTCTTGAATAATGGCTATTATTCAAGGATTGTCTTCTTTTCCACAAATTAAGTGAACTGTATGCAAGTTAATGAAACATACGTTTAAAAAGATAAAGTAAGTACAAGAGACCTAAGTGTACATGAGATGACTCACTAGGCTCACATTCAACTAAAAGTAAAAATAATCGCAATTTGCAGATTAAACTAGGTTTGGTGATTTGTTTTACCTGCTTACATTAAACTTAGATACCGGCCATTTAATTTTCGTGTGTGTGTGTGTGTGTGTGTGGGGGGGGGGGGCTGGGAAATAGCTTGGAAAAATATTCTTGCTCTGATTTGTAGACAAAAGAACGTATTATATTCATTATATTAGTTGAAAAAATCAATTATCTTGAGGTTAAAGAAAGAAAAATTCTCGTTCGAAAGAAAGTTAAAAAGGTCCCTCATCCCCGCCCTCAACCCCCACCCACCCGGCCAAAATAAACGGCTGGTCCCTTAGCAGACAGTTTAAAGTCCTCCAAAGATAGAGAGAATGTAAAAAAAAACAAAAAACAATTATTTTTATTTTTATGAAGTTTGACTTCAATTGCCATAGTAGTTTTACAAATATTGAAATATGTTTCCATCTTGTTGATGTAAAAATAAATGGTTGTCATGGAGGCTATAAGAAATAACATTGATTAGAACATGTCACATGGAACATTTCCTGATAGTTTGATAACATTTAATGAAGTAGATTTGGAGAAGATGTCAAAATTATGTTTCTCATCTGACTGTCATTGAGACCAAGAGACACACATTTTTTTGTAGATCATGCCATGATAAATATTTCCTCCAATTCTTTGATTGAAACTTTACCAGTGTATATTTTGGGGGAGATGCCAAAAATAGATTCTCTACCTGGATACTATAGAGGTTGCTGGTTGCTCTAGAAGCCATAAAAAACAAAACTTGGCCAGACATATTCGTGGAAAGCTAGACTAAATATGGCTGTCATTTTAAATGTCAACATATATTTTTCATCTGGATGTTATGGAAACTAAGATTCTGTCACTCCCTAAGTTCATACAGGACAGATGATACATGAATAATGTATCATATTGTTTCTGTCATGTCTCACTTTCTATGAAGTTAATAGTAGTTGCAACACTCCTCATATTCTTAGCATATGGAACAAATATGTTCATGTCACGAGTTCTTTGGTACCAAAGTTTGTGTCATATTGAACTTATGGAAAGTTATTTTAAACAGAGATCTTCAGAAAAGCAGCATGTCTTTTATACAATATGAACCCTATATCTATACAGCATGTCTTTTATACAATATGAACCCTATATCTATATAGCATGTCTTTTATACAATATGAACCCTATATCTATACAGCATGTCTTTTATACAATATGAACCCTATATCTATACAGCATGTCTTTTATACAATATGAACCCTATATCTATATAGCATGTATTTTATACAATATGAACCCTATATCTATACAGCATGTCTTTTATACAATATGAACCCTATATCTATATAGCATGTCTTTTATACAATATGAACCCTATATCTATACAGCATGTCTTTTATACAATATGAACCCATATCTATACAGCATGTCTTTTATACAATATGAACCCTATACAATATGAACCCTATATCTATATAGCATGTCTTTTATACAATATGAATCCTATATCTATACAGCATGTCTTTTATACAATATGAACCCTATATCTATACAGCATGTCTTTTATACAATATGAACCCCATATCTATACAGCATGTCTTTTATACAATATGAACCCCATATCTATACAGCATGTCTTTTATACAATATGAACCCCATATCTATATAGCATGTCTTTTATACAATATGAACCCTATATCTATATAGCATGTCTTTTATACAATATGAACCCTATATCTATATAGCATGTCTTTTATACAATATGAACCCTATATCTATACAGCATGTCTTTTATACAATATGAACCCCATATCTATACAGCCGCATCCTCAGAAAAGTTGATCAAAATTCGACAAAAAAGGCGGCTAAGACGCACATACTGAAAACACCCAAAATGTTACATCAGTATCAGATGGGTTGATGGTAAAAGCTTGTAAAATACCCCTTTAAAAGTCTACAACTTTGACCTTAAAGATGGAACGAAAACAATGAGATATGACACTATATGCCAATATCTTGGCCTTTTCCCTACCAATGACCTTGACGTTTGATTTAGAAATCTGCCAGCTGTACGATAAGGTGTAGAGATCGGTAAAATTTCATTCAGATATCTGAAGTGGTTAAAAAGTGACAGCCTGGATAAGGAAACAGGCCACTGACTTCCCTTGTTGTTGACCTTAACCTTGGGGGCAGAGGGTATGACTATGAATACGTGAGAAACGGTCAAGTTCAGATATATAACAGGGTAAAGTTTCATCAATATATCTTCATTTGTTCACATTTGTTTAAATATTATACCTGTACATGGATACAGTTCTCTGAGTTATATTTTCCCTGGCCGTGACCTTAACCTTGAGACTGAAGTCATGACTATGGCATGTGACTCATTCTCTAGTTATGATATATAAATGGTTAAAGTTTAATTAAAATATATACAGTAGTACAGAAGTTATCCTCCAGCCAATTTCCAATTTACAAATCACATAATTACATTTTCCCTTGCCTTGCTGTGAACGAACCTTGTGGCAAGGGTATGTCTATGGTATATGACACACCATCTAGTCATTATATATATATATATATATATATATATATATATATATATATATATATATATATATATATATATATATATATATATATGGGCCGAGTTTCATGAAAATCCATAAAGCTGTTACGAAGTTATGGGCTGGACAAACACAATGTTAACAGAAGCATGTGCGGACAATGCGTTAACATTGTATGCCCAAGTGAAGACATCCAAACACCAGAGTTACATGTCACCAGAAGTGTTCATGCCTTGACCTTGACCTTGAGAAATGACACAGAACATGGTATGCAACACACACTCTATATCGGTCCACATGCACTCTTCCCAATATCTTAAACAGCTTCAGAGCTACAGCATGGATACAAATGTCGAGTACCTTAACCTTCAAGATAGAACCGTGAAAGTTATATATGAAATACTGTAATGCCACCATGGATATGAGCATATTCAGTTTCATCTCTCTAAATATCGGATTTTAGTTCAAAACTTGTCAAGAAATATATATATATATATATATATATATATATATATATATATATATATATATATATATATATATATATATATATATATATATATATATACTGACTAAGATTATGAAAGTCACAAAAAGTACAGATGTAAAATTTTACAATTTTTGATTTTTGATTATACTACTTTTAATAGCTTTAAAGTTACAGCCAATATATTGTAAGTAAGTAACATTGAGATGACTGTGATCTTAACTTGATAGAAAGGATCTTGATAGTGATACAAGACACATCATCCAAAAAATATTTCAGTTTCAGTACTTCAACAGCTTCTGAACTACAGCCCAGTCATCAAAAACTACAGCCCAGTCATCAAAAATGGACTTGACTTTGACAATTGGATCAAAATAGTGTTATGTGATATGACCTTAGGCCATGATGCATGAATATACAAAGTTTCCTCTCACTGTTGCTATTCTTGAGAATTTCTGAGCTAGAGCCCTGACACCAAAATAGATTATGTTGATGTAAGATCTTCACCGTGATGAAAAATACCCTGAAGAAAAAGTATACATTCAGAAGTTATGATTTAAAAATAGTTTAATTACACTACTTTCAACAGTGTTAGAGTTACAACCCTAATACAACAAGTGAGTAAGCTTCACGTGTGACTTTGATCTTCATGATATGACCATGCTATAGATACACGTGATAGGTACAAGATACACTCTCAAGCTATGATTTGACAGGGTGAAACATTTCATTCCATTATCTGTAACAACTTAGCAGCTTCTGGGCGACAGTTTCACCACACAAAAACTGATATTGACCAGAGATCTGGCCTTAAAGACAAGTCCATAAAAGTGCTAAGTGACAACATCAAGTCATGAAGTATAGCTATACCAAGTTTTATGTCCATTGCTCTGTTTCAAAGTTTGCGAGCTTCATCTCAATACAAATATAGTAAAGTCCACCTTTGACCTTGAAATGAGGACCATGAAAGTGGTAAATTTGACACCCTTGACTTACATATATGTAAAAGTTTACCAATATTGATGCCACTGATTCTATCAGTCACAGAGTTACAACTAGCACAATGTAACCTTGATCAGTGACCTTGACCTTCAAAAAGGATGGTAACACACCCTCTAGTTAAGATGTGTAAATTTACAAAATATTATCCAGCCAATAGGCTGGTTTCAGTAAACCCTTCGAAGCAGAGTAATAATGGACAATTTTGTATAAAATTACACAAGTATCTATGCACACTGATGCCACATTCTCTTCAAGAAGCACATGGGAAGTATTACTTGTATTGTTTTCACACTGAATGATTGCTTGGGTAAACATCAAATTCGGTGTAATCTAAGTGAGACACAGCAAAAAACCATAGAATTATGTAAATGACATGGCATTTTATATCACTATGCTTCCAGTCTATGCCACTAAGGGTATGGCCAGATCAAGGGGCAAATATTTCAATAATGTAAATGTGAATTTCTCTTTTCATATCCAGTTAGTGTATATATGTTTATATGGTGGGAATCTTCATAGATTGCACATTATGGGCCAAGGGCAAGTCCCCTACTCCAGGGGCATGACCCAAGATATATGTTGGATGTACAAATACATATATCCCATTGTGTCCATTATATATATATATATATATATATATATATATATATATATATATATATATATATATATATATATTTGAAGGGTAGGGATCTTAACAGTTTCCAAGTTATGAGCCAGGATCAAGTTCCCAACCCTAAGGACACAACCCAGCGTCTGTTCAGGATGTATGTCTATTTCTTGTCTCCTCATGCGCTTCAAACCTATATATGATGACAATCTCAATAGTTTCAAGTTATAACCCAGGAGTAAGTCCCCTTCCCCAGGGTCTGTACTGGAAATTTGTCTGATTTGGTTAGAAGGTGGGAATTTCAACTATTTCCAAGTTATGACCCAGGGACAAGTCCGTAACCTAAGGGGCATGACCCATGGTATGTGTGTGATATACCGGTACGTCTGATTTCGTCTCATATCCTTCAAACCGATATTTTATTATAGGGTGGTGATCTCAACAGTTTCCAAGTTGCAACCCAGAGGCAGCATTCCAACAGGGCCAACCTATTGGGGCAAGACAACAGAGTGTAACCTGATAGCCCATTACATATGTTATAGTCCTGGCCTTGATGATGACACAAACCAACTTTCAGATCTCCACCTACAATACTTAAAATATTTAGATTTTTTTCAAAAAACTACATCCAGCTTATGGTCCCATCCCAAGAGTCATATTACAATTTAAAACCATTGTGTACATTTAAAGACCATCTTTAAGCATATCCCAAAGTTTCAAGACTATCTTCAATGGTGCAGGAGGTACACTACATTACTAATGGACGGACAGACAGACAGACAGTCAGGAAGACATAATCCCCACCTTTGTTTTAAGAATTCACATGGATAAAAGTTATTGTCAGTTTCTTGGGGGACTTATTTAGACATTATGACTGTCAATGATAATGGGGACTTATTTAGACATTATGACTGTCAATGATAATGGGGACTTATTTAGACATTATGACTGTCAATGATAAGGGGGACTTATTTAGACATTATGACTGTCAATGATAATAGGGACTTATTTAGACATTATGACTGTCAATGATAATTATCAAAAGAATTCAAATAAAATCAATACTTAGAGAAAATCTTTGATTGGTTGACCAAGTCCACCCTCCATGAAACAGCTTGTTCGTGACACGAGCAATGCAAGACAAATTTATATATGTTTTTGAAATTATAAATGTAACTAATAACTACACATATTAACTATACTGACAAGATGTTTATTTTAATTTTCAATGTTAATTATACTTCTATCACAATTATAAACAACATAAACTTGTATCTAAAAAATTATTTTCCATCTATCCTTTTAATATGATATTCCAATTATCTTCAAATGTTTCATAAAATACCAATTGCTATTTTCCATTCAACTGTCATGATTGTAGAAGTCGATGTTGTGAGGTACATACAATTTGTGAACGGGAAAAAATTATGAAAATAACAACCAATGCACATTGCAGGTGTATATTAAATATTATTATTACTTCAAGTTTTATAATTACAAAAATAAAGCTTTTATAGTTTGGGGGTCAATAGGTGATTCCATGGTATTTGTTATAGCTGAGTTCCTAAGAGTACTAGGTGTACAAAGACAACTAATGTTGGGAAGAAGAAAGTTTTATTTCTTTCCTTCCGATAATACACGAGAGTAACTGCAAGAATTCTGATATTTTGGCTTGAATATTTCTGGTAACCAGCAGTTTTCGAGGTTCTTTATGTGATGTGACACCTGAAAAAATCTAATGAATACGTAATATAAAGGAAAATAAATTCATTAAGTACGATGCCCTGCTGAATGCGTCTGTAGTACATACAATGCTCAAAGAAGAAAGGTTGATTAAAGCAAATGAATTGTGGTAGAACAGTAAGAGTTTTTACATTCTAATCATTTTATATAATGCTGACGATGATGATGATTACATCATCTTCTGCTGCTGCTGCTGTAAATTAAAAATGATCTTTCTTATTTGCAGAAAATAAATACTTATGCAATGCAATCTTGTTTAATTTGTATCTTCTTAATTTAGCTACTAAAGTATTGCAGCTATCTATCTTTTCTTTTAGGTGTATATTATTGTGGTCTATATCAAATGCCTGAAACAATACAGCACCGTGCACTATTTTTGGATGCACATCTCTCTCTCTCTCTCACACACACACACACACATACACACACACATAAATTTTTTTCGTCCAAAAACAATTGTCAACAATTAAGTCTATGACATTAAAATATTTGAAAATATTGGTTCTTTTTATAGTGAAGCTAGAGAGAGAGAACTTATTTACTTGCATTCTGAAATAAACAATAATAAGGCAATCGGTCATGCAAATAGGATTAACAGGGTGGGTGGGTGTGGTATAGCCATATATCACTTATAGTAAGTAATAAGTGAAAAGTTATAAATTATTAACTTAAAAAACTGTAATTTACATGTGCAGGTACAATCTGTTTTGCGGAAAAGATATTTATAAGAGCTAAAATAGGCAATTTAATATTGCATTTTACGCGCAATAGATCACGGCATTGAGATAGTATTGAGCTATTGCATTGTAATTATCGTGTTGCATGAAGACTAAGCAAGATGCAACGAGCGTTACATTTTTCATATACACTGAGCCTTGTGTGCAATACATGTGGCAAACGTCACAATGCCATCTAATGGGGGTTGCCATATTAGTCTTCTTCCATTCAACCCGGTCCCATGACTGACAGTCATATTAGGCGCATACTGTAACCGATGACTATCAAACTTTCCATATTGAAAGTACAGTTGTGGATGGTACCGTTAATAGCGAAGAAAATTCCTAACCATTCCTGAAATACATACTATGAAATGACTTATTGGCCTGTTTACATTTTACTTCTTTACCGCTCTTCTTTCACCGCATGTGGTTCTGTAAATATTACTCCGCTGAAGTTTATATCTTCGCGTATTATCAGTCCTTCGTTCTTAATACCCGTCTAAAGACAATGAAAAGTACTTGACATTATCTAATTATCCTAAATAAACCTTATATGTATGCATAAATGGGATATATATTGAATTTCCTTGTAAGTATGAGAACTATTGTGGTTGTTGTATGTGTTTCCGCTAGTGTGTGAGAAGGCACTTCACATAATGCCATGTGTAGTTCAAATTAAGAAAAAATTAAGAAAAAGACAAATTTTAACAAACTTACAAACAGGTAAAATATATCAGCAGTTGCATGCTTTAGAAGAAGTTACTTCGTTCAATTCTGTTGGATGTAACGATTATCAATAATCGTGAATTTTAAACTTAACATGGCGCGACATGCTTATTAACGGTGAATACGACATGTATACATGTATATATCCTTGTGCTTGTCTACAGTGGATTCTACAGCGTGTCGAACAAGCCACGTCTAAATATAGAGAGACATGTGAACGGAGTATGTGAAAATATTCCAGGCTGCTCATTTTGGGGAACATCATAATGTGTGGTTCTGAAAATTGTGTCATTAATATTATTACCAATATACATGTACAATTATGTCATTGTCTTCATAATAAAATGCTGCTTATGGCCAGTGCAGGCCTCCCGACCTTTTTTTAGGAACTACTGTCAAGGTTGTTCAGAACTGACAAAACTTCATTTTATTTGCAAACAATATGTGCAGAAAAACTGGTCATGTTCAATTTCTGCAAGTTTCATTCAAAATGCACTTCTCCTTGCCACTAAATGGATTATTCATAAGTGTTGGTGACGTTTCTTTTTCACTGCATACAGATTCCATATGGCTAAACACTGCATCAAAGTAGGTGGACAAAAAGGTATTGAATTGTTTTTATTATAAGTTATTCTTTCACACACTCACTGTTAAATGTTACAGGATACTTAACTGAAAGAAATGGGACATCACTATTACTATAATTTTTAGCCATTTCTTTACAATCAGAGTACCATCCCTCACCCACCTGTACTGAATTGTGCATTGCAAATAGACCTTAATGACATTAGAAGCAGTTACTGGTTATGTAGATTACATGCAATAACGCACGCAATTAAAGGTCGAAAAGAAGGGATTATATATCTACCCCTTTACTCTCCACTTTCATTTCTTGTAACGATAACTCTCCACTTTCATTTCCAGTAACGATAACTCTTCACTTTCATTTCCAGTAACGATAACTCTTCACTTTCATTTCCAGTAACGATAACTCTCCACTTTCATTTCCAGTAACGATAACTTTATCCATAATATTGAATGCGTATCCATTCCTCCGTCACCAGTGTATGTAAAAATATCATTAAAGTTACTGCAAACATCGATAGCAAATAATGTTATCAAATAGATCATTAACAATTCAGAGTTCGTAGTTAATTGGTTTGAGATGCCCTTCATTCTCTCATGTCATCTTAGCCATTTTCCGTAGGTTGTATATGTTGTATTGTCTGTTATTTCTTCTTTTTGCGTTTTCTTCATCGATCTAATCCCATTTGTGCAGCGGGTTTTTAAACAAGATGCATTTATAGGTCTTCGTCACACTCATGTTTACATGGAGGCATTAGCTTCTATGGTAACAACCGCAGTTGTTGGAATATGTTTACATATTCACCGTATGCTATTTATGAACTAAAAAACGACGTCGCCACTCTTCAAAAGTGAAAGTTTGACTTCGATTATCTATGTAAGCCCAAATGTTTTACATGTACTTTATGGGCCAGAAAGTTGTCTTTTACAAAGACAACACTTTTCTAGAGTTTTCTAGATTTTTTACAAGGACAACAATTTTCTAGAGTTTTCTATATTTTACTTCTCCATAATATAGAGTAGTGCCCCTTTAAAACAAATATCTTATTACAAATGT
>JAQPZY010001407.1:777500-785000 GCA_029931535.1 Margaritifera margaritifera | reverse complement strand
ATTAAGAACAGCTGTCGAATGAATGCCTGTGATAATAGAAATATCTTCCACTGTGTATCGAGCATCTTCATCAATTGCACCTTTCGCAGCAGCCACTTCAAACGATGAAACCACCTCAAAATTGTAGGATATGACCGAGATTTACATCTGTAAACTTTATCCAATTCAGCATTGATATCAGACAGACAGTACCCTAAGAGATGCTCTGATTTTACAGTATGATCTTTGCTCAGTAGCAGAATTGTTTCTCATTCTCTGCCATTTTTACGTCACTGCCATTTTTACCTATGTTATGTCACATGCGTATGTCTGCAGGTTTCCTGCGCACTGTACGTGCAACTGCAGATCACTTTTTTTAGAATGTTAGTTTATTCTATCGATAGGCATTAAATTTACTGACAGGTTCAATGAAAAAAAAAAATTATAACAAAATATTCCGAACTTTTCAATATCCCTAGTATAGGTCGACTTAACTTGCACAGAGATCCGAATGAAAGGCTTTAACTTGCACAGAGATCCGAATGAAAGGCTTGTATGCATATCTTACAACACTCTAATAATAAAGACGGATTTGGCTAAGAGTTAATAAAGTGGATCATCAACATAGATAACTGGTGAGTATTTACATAACTGAAGATCTTTCCAACTTTATACGATGTGTGTGTGTGTGTGTGTGTGTGTGTGTGTGTGTGTGTGTGTGTGTGTGTGTGTGTGTGTGTGTGTTGAGACAAATTACCGAAACCGATTGGCTCGGTAAAGGATATCCATGATCGGAGTGTTTGGCCACTTGAGTTATAATTGTCAATACTTATGGTTCGAAATGACTACGATCTGAAGAATCTATAGATAAACTTTGTAAAT
Organism: Margaritifera margaritifera; assembly: GCA_029931535.1. Lineage (NCBI taxonomy): Eukaryota > Metazoa > Mollusca > Bivalvia > Unionida > Margaritiferidae > Margaritifera > Margaritifera margaritifera. The sequence continues at coordinate 784,139 of JAQPZY010001407.1, read as the reverse complement.
AATCCTTCCTCTCAATCATCACTTGAACTACTTGACTATTATTAGAAAGCTCTTCTAACTATAGACAGATAACTGCTTATTTTACATTGAGGTTCAATAATTTTATTATTTGATTTTTTTAATACTTAAATGGAGCAGTCTCAAAGTTGTAAATTTCCTGTCAGCGTAGGTATTTCACAATGGCGTTTAGCGGAAAATATCAAGTTTCTTCCATGCAGTGATAATCGATATTGGATTAATAATATTATTATTTTATTGGTGTGTCTATGTTTCAATTTACTACTACTACTATTATTATTAAAAAATATTGCTTTGATTCATATGTTCTGTTCTCCAAGATATCATGATCCTGAGCAATTCCAACAATCTGCATCTTTACAACATATACGAGAGAAATATTTAATTTTTGGCTTTTCTGTAATGAATCCAGGCCATATGCAGATGTTTTCCTCAACTTTTTAGAGTTTTGGTTCTGCATCTTGCCGATCAGGTGGTTATTCTTGGCACATCTTGACTTTCGTCTATATGTTCCAGATAACAGCATATGTGATCGCCGATCATACCACTTACAAATGTCCATACCAGTTCAATACATATTTTAGGTCTACAGTTACTCGCTCTTGGTCCTATCTTCTTGAGTGTCAACTAAAGTATGTTTGAGGTTTTGTGTTCCATTCTGATACGTTTGCATAATAGTTAGTTTGTGTATCTCTTCAGCCAGAATTCACGGACTTCATCTATTTCCGTGGCCTTCCAGTTCCAGTTGGGTAATTCTCGATGCAGTTTTCCAACTGATTACATTGTTTTCATTATGTCTTCTTAAGTCTTCGAGTCTGAAAAATCCTCATAATTATCCAGCCATTCTGTATTTTCCTTGTATTGGATTGGTCTGTGTCATCTGTATTTTAACGGTTTTGGGTTTTCCGGCTTGGCATTTTATTTTCATTCTTGGGCACTCGGCTTTCCATCGATTGGAACAACTTGTGTTGATGATCTGTTTTACTCTGTCTATTTATCTTTTGACCGTCGTTGTTGTGCCTTTACTTTTTATCTTTTGACCGTCGTTGTTGTGCCTTTACTTTTTATCTTTTGACCGTCGTTGTTGTGCCTTTACTTTTTATCTTTTGACCGTCGTTGTTGTGCCTTTACTTTTTATCTTTTGACCGTCGTTGTTGTGCCTTTACTTTTTATTTCAGTTGAATAATTGTCCTCTGATGTAGCCTAAACTCTTTTTCGAGGTATTCAACTTGTCCGTGTATTTTATGTTGCTTTTCTAGGCTACTTAGCTGCTGTTCTAATCCATTTTTCTGTTCAGTTTTTAAGTGAATTGTATATTGGAACTAATAGTTTTTTAATATTATCTTTACTTACACGGATGATATTCTATAGATTTTGTGACTTTATATTGATTTGGTCACACCAATTTTTTTTTTTTTTTTTTTTTTTACAGGTTTGCGATAGGACCTAATGGCAGTATTTGATTGAACCTCTTCAAATTTAGCAATGAGTGTAATTGATACTTTAATGCTTGTAAAAAATAAACATAGTCTATCTCTACTTGAAGCTGAGTTATTATTAGCATTATTATTATTATTATTATTATTATTATTATTATCTTCGTTGTTGTCAGCTATCAGAATCGGTGAACGGTCTATCAACATTTAGCACTGACTGGACCATGTGGTGCAGTGGGTAAGGCGATGAATTATTAACAAAGAAGTCAGACGTTTCGAATCTGATCCTGCTAGTACCTTTCTGCACAATGGTATAGACTCATCATGAGAATACAAACATATACAGAAAAAATAGACAGAACCAGCAAAGGAGAGAGAGAGAGAGAGACAGAGACAGAGAGAGTACATTTCAGATTAAAAGTTTAAAAGTTTATTCAGTTGCTTGCATACGAGAGACACCGACTGCTATTTGCAAGTAATGGAGTTAGCGAATTACATACTATAGTTTCGCATCACGTGCGTCAACATATAAATGAACAAATCCGACCAACACCATATACAATTGAACAATGTTGCTTATATTTACATATCTACTTTATCAATGACAGAATTTTAATAACTCCACTCTTCTATCATGACTTTTTTATAAAGGTAGGATCTATATCACCCGTGAATGTTTAGGAAGAATATCATATCGTTCCTAGCGCAAAGTCACACCAAGTACAAAGTCACACCAAGTACACAATCCAGTGAAAATTAGCTTGATCAAATTACATTTCAAAGGATCCGACGGCAAAAAGATATAAGCTTTACAAAAAAGGCGATAAAGCTAGAACGTTATATAAATTGCCTCATATTTTTCTACTATTTTTATTTTGCCACTGATAAAAGGTTGTCTGAATACATATAAGAGCGATCTCGTTGAATGACTGCAAGTACTACTACTACTACTACTAGCATTTATAATGTATTAGAATGAAAATGAAATGCATCAAACAGAAATTGCTACAGATCGATACATGTATATTTCCGCAATAAAGAGATCGGGCAGTAGACTAAAAGCAGTATTGGTACCATCTCTTAATGTGACATTAGCAATGAGTTAGGTAGATTTAAGTTATCAAGTCTTGAAAAGAACGTATATATATATATAATATGTTTACACACAATCGGCGTCATATCGATACATTTAAGAGAGATATTATTCTAATTATCAATAGTCGAAGTAATATTTTTCAAGCAGGAATTATTTTCGCTACAAATTCTAGAAAACATATATACTACGCAAAGCCACATGAATTGGAAATACATGTATGCAGAGATTTGCATAAGTCAATGTTATGCAAGTCGTTAAAAATTTCATTACCGCACAGCAAAGTCTTCAAGATCTAAACGCCTCAAGGTCTTTTCTTCAAGACTTCAAAACACCTGGTGCTTGTATAATTAGGACATTCAAAGAAGAGACAAGCAGCGTCAACCGGAGCACTACAAGGTAATTCAGGGGAATTTAATAGATTATATCTAAATAAGTCATAATTTAAGGCTCTTTTTAATTACGCATTTGACAATAGAAAATTAAAAGTTTCCTATCTCCATATAAGTATATTTTATACAATACAATCTTACTGGGAGATATTTTTTGAAACTATTCAGTGAACTCAGATTTAAAACCTCATCTTCCAAATTATTCCATAGTTAAATCGTAGACGAGAAAAATCTATATTTATATTACCGAGTCCTTGATATTGGATAATAACAGTAGTTATGACTTATATTATAGGGACCCCTATGAATATGCTAACTAAATACCACGTCCTACAAGTAAGTATTCAGACATCCCTGTATTAGGAACTTCGTACGTTGTTTATGTTGCGCCTGGTATTCCCGGCCTGATTCATTATACAAAACAAATAGAGGTGTGCCAGGACAAAGTCCTCCACTCATTTTCGCTGCTTCATTTGAAGACTTTCTAGTAAGTCATTTCAGTCTGAGTACAAATACACCAATTGACAGATAGTTTTCAAATAACTTTAACAGCCTACCTCTAATTACCATTATCTGCAATTTGTACAGTAATCCTTTATGCAAAACTTTATTGAACGCTTCACTTATATCACAAAAGACAACTTAGATCTCTTTTTTATCAAGGAATTCGATCATTGGATTATAGATCTGACAGTTGAGTCTCCTGGGCGAAAAACAAGACTAGTGCTTACTTACACAGACATAACACTGTTTAGTGAAATAGAAATAGGTCTAGGGTGATGAGAATCTCCTTCTCCCTTATATAAAGGTGTTTTATTTGCATGTTTCCAATATAGGAAAGTTTTTATTGTTCCATGCAATTGTTAAAAAAAAAAAAAACAACAAACAAACATATGCAATGGTTTTATAACATAAGGGCCTTTTCATTTTAGCAAACGAAAAATATTCACCAGGACTAGAGGAATTTTGTGGTCGAGTTGATGAAGGTGATCAATCATATCCTGCTCTGAAATATGAATGTGTTCTAACTCCAGAGGAGATAATGGTGGCTCATGAGTAAGATCAGATTCATCACCAATTGAGTAGACAGAAGTCAAGTGTTGATGGAGTAGCAGAAGTCAAGTGTTGATGGAGTAGCAGAAGTCAAGTGTTGATGGAGTAGACAGAAGTCAAGTGTTGATGGAGTAGACAGAAGTCAAGTGTTGATTAAAAATCTGAGCTTTGTCTGTTGGTTGAATATGAACAGTTCATTCATTTTAATATCGGACGAATTTGTACCTTTGTGTTTCAAATTAGCGATTGATTTATCGATTCTTAACCTTTTACCTGATGATATTGATTTATCACTAATCACAGACTGCAATGTATTCCTATCGTACTCTTTAACTATTCAAATCACTGTTATTATTTAATTGCGCAATTATGTTATTTTTATATCTTTCCCTGTAGTGATTAATATTTGTATGTTTAGCAATAGTATGCATTCTATTTCTTTGTCGCATAAGTCGACGGATACTATCGTTCACCCAAGGTTAGTCGTTAGGTCCAATAGTGACTTTTTTAGTAGAAATGTACTTTTTAAAATTAAATAAGATCATTTAAGTGAACATATTAAAGGCATTATTAATATTATTCATATAATTTATAAAATTAAAATCGGCTGTCAGATAATCATCTTCTAATTTATTCACATTCGCGTCTTCGTTTTTCCAGATAGTTTGTTTGTGTGATAATTGTTTCAAATTCCATGCATAGCACTGGTCTCTACAAAATGGAGGACAGACTTTCTGACATTTTATAATATTAATGCTACTATCAATTATCAAATCAAGGTACTACATGGGACGCGTCTTGTGATACATATACAATGTAATTTTATGCGTTATAATATAATCGCAACTTTATGCTTCATGGATAGAATTAGACAGAAGTACCGTATATACTCGTGTATAAGACGGGTCCAAATGCAAACAACATAGACCCTGATCTGCCGTTGTATATTGCGCCCGCAGATCAGGGTCTATGTTGTTTGTTCAACTGATTAATCCTTACAAACTGCATATACCCAGATCTGCCGGCGCATTACGCGACGGCAGATCTGGGTCTATGCAGTTTGTAGTTGAGTATATATGGTATGTCATGTAGCTCTAAAAAATACATAACCTTATGTAGCCTTTATTAATTTCGGTCCATAATGAGCAAAAACGGATTATTATCAAAAGCACGTGATACAAGTCAATCGAAAGAAGACAGTTTGGCATGATATGACGAAGCGGTTAATCTCTCAGTTTTAACTGAAATTTAACATACCTTTTTTTTTCTTTCTTTTTTGAGATTTCTCTGCTCTTTTAAAGCGTTAATTAATAGACACCGGAAATAAACTAACCGGTAAGCGCCATCTATATGCCACTGGCAAATAATTGCGTATTCAGAATTCCAATGGACTCCCACCAATTTTTTCACAAGCTATGCTTAAATAACTGCATTTTAACATGGATATTTTACATCTATTTTTACTTTGGGTGAGCAGTTCTTACTTTGAAATATATACAAATTCAGATTTTGATAGTTTGTCTTCTAGATTTCATCCGAATTTTGTGAAGTTTTAATTGAAAACCCAATCTGTTGTTTAATTGCGTTTTAATACTAGTAGTGATAATATTTTGTCATTAGAGGCGCAGAAAGAACCCGTGCATCATAGGGACTTTCGATTTAAAAGTCTGCAAGAGAGAGAACATAAAAGACCGAGACATAGAAATGTATAGATTTATTTGTATCTATCACAGAAATATAAAAAGAGATACAGAGACATAAGTTTTTCTTTGTAATTGACGTTAATTTGTAAAGAGATCCGAGTTTAACACATACTCATCTCTACACACCTGAAGTGTGACACGGACGTGACTCCGAGTTGATTTTGATCATCGCATTGAATAAATATTGAGCATTTAATTTAACACACATCTCGTCAGTCTGTCTAACAGGGTGTACGTGGAAATGATTGTAATGCTTTTGAGTTTTGATTGTCCACACACAGTAGAGTCCGTGCGAAATAGGATTTGAAGAGTCTTTTGATGGGTCATTTCAATAAACTGTCCACACACAGTAGAGTCCGTGCGAAATAGGATTTGAAGAGTCTTTTGATGGGTCATTTCAATAAACTGTCCACACACAGTAGAGTCCGTGCGAAATAGGATTTGAAGAGTCTTTTGATGGGTCATTTCAATAAACTGTCCACACACAGTAGAGTCGTGCGAAATAGGATTTGAAGAGTCTTTTGATGGGTCATTTCAATTGATGGGTCATTTCAATAAACTGTCCCTACTTGAACTACTTTACTATTATTGGAGAGCACTTGAAATCTTAAGCACCAAAGTGTTGTTTTCACATCGAGGCTTTGACCTGAGGAATTAGTCTTAGGATGAACTTCCATGTACTTGGTGATATCGGAACATCTTCGTCTCTTTATGATGCGAGCCGAATAATTCGACTCTCTGATAGAGACTCTGAGATAATCGTAGTGATACTTTCCAAAGTAGTAAGTGTGTGGCTGACACACCAGAGTGCATGTGCGAAGAATAGATTCTTATACAATGATAGGTTTTGAAAATAACACTGGCGACGTTCCAACCGTTAATGAAATATATGTACTTCTCAATTTGTATATTCTTCCTGCAACTTGTTAATTTGAAGAAATCCT